>LXGT01000024.1:0-156929 GCA_001640655.1 Endoconidiophora laricicola
TTCTAGATAGTTTCCCTCTTCTTTTGATCGGTCTCATCTTTTATCTTTAAATACTACTATTTTCCTTCTGGACTTACTGTATTTCGTCTCACTTTCCCTCTCGTTTTATTTCGGTGATTATTCCGTATGAGCCAGTAGTCTCGAACTTCACCTTTTACGTCCTCGTTACAACTAAGCCCGCCCACTAGTAGGTAACTAGGAAATGTAAGGGTCTGTGGCCTCTAGGGTTAAGCTATGGCGTGCAGTTTTAGTCTTTCCTCTCTATCTCGATTAATCTAATCATATCTTTACCTGCAAGTCTATTCATATTCCCCGTGTATCGTCACAGGCAATTCTTTGGTACTGGTCAAAATCTGTTCATAACACTTTGTTTAACTTCAGTAAGACCGCTCTTCCTATCCAAGTAAAGAACAATTTCTGTATGTCCGGTCGTCGCCATATATCAATCGCCGACCATCCCCTCTCATCACCAACATTGAACAATCCAGTAAAATATGCCCTACGATCTCTTTATCTTCCAAGCTATGCAAACATGTCATACCCTGTAAATTTCTTGTTTTCTGCAAGGCTAGAAAGTAGCATCCCTTCCACATCAGGAGATAGATGGTACATGGCAGATGTGGGCTGCCTTATACCTATGATGGGCGTTTCCGACTTATTATTCCCCTCTCCTATCCTGCCGTAATGCTTACCTACTTCCCCGGGCTTTACTGTTAGTTAGAGAAATGGAATCTTTCCACTGCAAGTTGATATGTTCTTGTGGAGAACATTTCTATGCAAAGCTCAAACTCACTGCCATTAGTCAAATAATAAATCCTCAGTAGTAAACTAGATATACCTGCCTTACCTCGCTACAGTTTACTTAGTTCCTTACTTTTTGTTCTTCAGATCTTCATGTTACAGTGTATCTGTCTGACCTTCATGTGTAGAATACACTGAACATAACGACTTGACTCAGGTTATGTATTAGTTTACCTTAACACAATCAAGGCTCTTGACATACATTCGTTACAGGAGTACACGCCAGCGTAAGTCGTAACACTTATTTGCACCTTCAGTACATGTAACGAATTTTATGTATAAGCACGAAACGTAATGTGATCTTGATCCATTTAATGGATATAATATATGCGCCTTGACTGTATTCGTATTTATAAAGCAACTCTTGGTAAATGAATGTTGAAAATGAAGTTGTTGATAGCACGACTAAGTTTTATCGTTGGCACCGCTTTCACAAAAAAAACTTTTACTTCATTCATCTTATTAAGTTTCGAGAACTATTACGATACAGCTTCCACTGATATGAAACAGATACATAGGAGGTCCTGCCTTTTTTGATTTTTATTACCTGCAGACAGACGCAAAACTTTATTTAGTAATAAGAGAATATTCTGCCATTTTTCCACCATGCAGTTCAAAGTTGACACTGTAGTATAAATCAAAACGCGATGTAATCTTTGGAGCTAAACAAGAATGTTTTGCACATATGCCCTAACTCTACACGCAATGAGCTATGTGCTATAAAAAGTAACATGAGTGTGGTTTATGCTTCCAGCTTACCGTAGTAGACTACAGTTTCAAGTAACTTATAGTTAATGGCTCATGATTCAAACTTCTAAAAGGTAAGAAGGGTTTTTTCAAGTTCTTTATACAATTTTGTTTATAAACAACTGTAGACATTGAATCCTGTCTCTTTTGCCTCCATTTACTATAAGTGTATGAGTTATTTTAACTACGTAGTAGGTAAAGTTTGTACAGGGACGGCAGGAGTGGTACATACTACATAAACTTACTATCATTAGTGTATACACGTAAACTCTAACAAGTGAGCAAGTAAATTTTGGAATGTCTTTCTAAGTGAAGAACATAGTTTCATATTTTATTCTATACTTGAGATTATCTAAATGAAAACCCACTATGACTTCTTTACGTATGGAAGCTAGGAGATAGGCGTAGTCATGGGTCCAGAAATATAACAAATATGGGGACGCAGTAGAGGCAATAAACAAACTAGTGAAATTGCGTTAACAAACAGTTGTCATTGACACTATCGGAATTGAGATAGCTCTTGACAACTAAGACTATCTTTCGTGCTGGCGTCCTATGGAAGCCGAAGGTTTTGTTTTGCTCTAGCAAAGGTTTTTGAGTTTAGATTTAGGGCATGAACCCTAACAACTAGCCTCATATAATGCGAACAAAATGTATTACTATTGCAACATGGCCTTAGCAGCGGCTGTTCAATTCTACATCTTACATGTACTACTATTACGAGGCACAGAATGTATCTGTAGTCCTGCAGTCACGTAAAGTGTAGTATCTAGTGCAACGTTATGAAAGGGGTTGCCTTGGTTGGTAAACACTGAATGTAATTAAATAAATGCTGCAACGACGTATATAATGCTAAAGTGGAAAAGGCAATGTATGGCACACGTTTTGGCTCTCTGTAAGGATGGCCCGTAAAGGCAAACTTTGGTAATTACATAGCTTTGGTGTTAATGGAAATGATTGGCAGTACTATGATAGATTGTGTATAGACAACGTAGTTTGTCGTCAAAGTTGACATTTAATCAAATAATAAAAATTGAAAAAGACATAGTTGTAATTAATCTGAAATAGTTCTGGCTTGCGTAGTTGGTTAAGCTTACAGTGCCCATAACTGTTATCTAAGTGACTAGCTGTAAAGTCGTATGCTCTACGTGAAGTCCACCTGTCTTGTAGACGGGAAACATACATCGTAATAAACATCTTTCTCCGGCAAAGAAGTTCTTTTTATCTGCTATTACTAATCAGCCTGGTTCGCAAATATTTGTATTATCAAGTTATTTCTAATTTATCTTCAGCTACGGATCTTATATGTTCCGCAACTCCGAACCTTTCCACTTTTATGTGCAATCACTTGGAAGTGCCTATGATGCTGACCTATTTGACCGTACTGTTTGCGAGCAGAGTTAGGGTTGATTGTAAAAGACTATTAATCATAGTATGTGAAACAACTACTGGCTACAAGTAAGTCATGTTTGATGCCAAAACTACTACGTGCTAATTCTGCAGTCTCAAGTTGACAAAGTGTGATGCAAATTAGATAATATGGCAAGGATATGCCACTGTCCGGTTTCACAGTGTGGAGTTGGATCGTTGTAAATCCCTCCCATCCCAGACTATAGACGTACTTCAGTAACTAGTGGAACTATAATTGACTTTTTTTGGTTGTGCAGAACGAAGAGTTTCTCGGAATTAGTACATTCATGGCGTCACAGCATGGAATACTTTACGTACCACCATCAACACATAACTTAAATTGTTTCCCGATCTTCCATCATCTCTAAAAAGTATTTAAGTAAATACTTAAGGGACTACGCTTCGCAATACAGTGGAATCAAACATACCATGAGCTTGAGGGGTACGGAAGCGCCATTCTATTCTATGTGGCGTCGTCCGTCCCGGCCACTTGTGTATTTATAAAATGGAAGTATTCGACTAAATCCAGCAAAACCTTTATGTGTGATGGCCATATGCTGACGGCTTTCGCTTCCATGGCTCCTTGCTGAATAGCATTAGAGAATGATACTCTGATGTCCCTCACAATTCAAATATTTTCGATGGCATGATATCAACAGGCAGACAGATCTATCACGCAACTAAGTCTCGAGCTATGGTAGACGTCAAGTGTTTGAAGTACTTTGCTTGTACTATCCGGAAGACTTACAGATGTGGTGGCAGTACTATCAAGACCCTGAGTTATGAGAACGAGACAACCCCATTTTCGAAATAATTGTCATTAAGGCATTCGCAAAATTTGCTAACACCAAGTTCTCGTTTGACAATGATTTCTGTACAATCTTCATATTTATTGCGCTATAATTTGACCTCCATGAGAATATATACTACAACTAAGGCTGCATGCATGTTGGCTTGTGCAGATATGACTATGTGCGTATCGTCTCCTGTTGCCATGACGTCATTTTATATATTTGAAACCGATGTGGTACAATGCACGAAACCGTGAAACGTAGCATTCGAGAAGTTAGATGCTACGATCATTATGGAAAAGTTAGAAGATGTGGAATTTGATTTTAACATTTTAGTTTGAATGGTGAGTGACATCAAAGGCACGACCGTCAAGCTTACGAAGCGCATTCGTAGAGAGATACAACATAAGGATCGATACATGCATGGCGGTGTGCACTCGAGAGCGGAAATGGCCGCATGTAATGTTACCAAATAACATACTGGTACAGCTTAGCAGTGCTTCATGTTATATTTTCAGTCCGTATGGGATGCGTGATAACATTCTTGTCGATACCATGACTCGAAACTAGCGCCTGTCATCAGGCAGGCATGTAAAGCGCCTCAACGCCAGTCTCTTTGTAGTGAGAGTGGCCTGCAGATGCAGGAATAACTCAGATTGCTAGACATTAAGGCGTTGTATGGAGAATGAGCAGACTTAGTTGGAACTGAATGTTACTGACGTAACAAACTAACACGATGCCACTAAGTTGAGCTTACCAGTTGCTATGATGTTGACTTGTTTGAACAAATGTGCAATGGCGAATAGACTTGACTGTTGCTTTATCTCCTACTGCATATCCTGCTGCATCACCTATCCTGCCCACTACTCAAATGGGGAACTTATCTTGATACTCGGGACGTGTTACTCGCTCGACTGCCGAAGCTACTCAATCGAGTAAGGAAACTATCAGTTCAAGAAGGTGCAATGGCAACGGTAGTGAAGAGCCTGCTCCGGTGACTAAACGTGGCTGTGGGCGTTCGAGAAAGGTCTCTGCTCAGGATGAATGGTAGGCAATGAAGTTGTATTCGTCTTCTGAATACGAATGTTATCTTACGTCATCTTTTCATTTCAAATCTACTTCATCTTTTTCTGTTCTGTCTAGTGTTTTTGTCAGCAGCAATGCGTTTAAAAGTTCTTTAATTCAGTCTTGTACAACATATGCCTATCACTGTATCAGTGGCAGAAAAAGCTCTCAACCGAACCTTCATTTTATAGTGCAGACAACCGTGCTCCAGTTTGTGTAGTAATTCCTGCTAAGTTGTGATATACTTCTTCCTATTATCACTGTCCACATCTGTATTGTTTTAGGGATTATCAGGCGTTAGAATGATTGCCTACTTCTACTGCCATATCATACATTACTACACTATGCCTTCGCTCCATTAATTTTTCTGTTCATGGTCTAGGAGGCCGCTATGCCTTCCCTGCACCTAGTTGTAGTTTCTGCTCAATTTTTTCATTAACTGCAAACTCTTGTCGATGTAGGGACACTGTTCTTGTACATATAAGAACCCAGACTTGCCAAAAGAGTGAGGCTGATGTAAATCAATAGACACTTGTAGTAGAATACGGTGTCCAAGATATAATTAACTGCAGAGTGAAGCCTACTAAGGGATTGGAGAAGCAGTCGATATGGATAGAACACAGATGGCTGACGCGCTGCGATGAGGACCAGACGCAACTGGTGAAACACATACTTGAGTTGGATCAAAGCGGTAAGTTTACCTTAGTAACCTTACTGAGGAAAGCAAATGGCTTCCAATGCACTTACGTATTGTACCCTTGTACGCAGTAACGGAGTACCATGAGGCTGTCGACAATTAAGCAGTTAGGCTGCTGGAATAAACGACCTGTTAGAAAACTGTAGCGCGACGGCAATAGGACCAGTTATGAGACGCAAAATAGCATACAAACCTGTGTTGAATGTATTTTCTGAGTAAGCCATGATGGTCGATCACATACTGTGAGTTCGCAGCTTATGGCTTCGCGTTAAGCAGCGTGAGAAATATCTTGAAAGTTGCTATATATAGTAGGGAGAAATGTCAAGACAGTCACCGAGATGCACGACGGTGATACACTGCATCATTAATTGATCCAGTTTTATGTCAGTTAGATGCGGTCTTACTCAGTAGTCATGGAGATCAGTAACTATTTAGTAGTTATGATAGAATAACAGATCCTATGATGCGTACTGAGATTTTGGAGCTTGACATCGCATATGACATTATCCTGATGAGGACAGCCTCCATTGTAGTTACGTGATATATAGCCGTTTATAGCGTAGGATATGTGGTAAGCATAACGGAACGTGGAACTATCGCAAGGCATAATTGATAAAACTATAGCACCAATCAATAATCCAACAGCACGGCCTCAGGAATTCATCGCTACTGAAATTGTGTACTGGATAAGCTGAAACATTCAACTACTATGTTCCCAAACTTACGCTTGAAGCAAACACTAGAATTGATCAGTAAGTAGCCGATATGTTCATACAACTTGTTTTTCAAATCATTACACGACTAGATGTTCCACAACGAGACTCGTTCTTACGTTGTAGCTTGTCTTACAGCGGGATATGATTCCTTTCCCTCAGTTTGAGCCTCCACATACCGACTATGACGTTTTGACGGTTTTGTGATCTTCTGATCTCCAGTTGGCTAGTTTTGATCTCCTCCCATTTTAGAGTAAGCTTTCCTTCACTACGGAGTTATGTTTTGTCGACTCTATATTACTTAACTCATATGCCTATTGAAGTCGCAAGGTCGCAAACTGTAATAGTGTCATATGTTCGGTTACTGCCTGTTACGATCAATCTCATGAGGCGAAAGGTGATCAGGTCAAGTGACATGCACTAACGCTTGTGCTTTGAAGATATCAAGTTGAGGGGCGTAAGAGGGGAATAGATTGTAAATAAGACCATTTTTTACTGTCTTCGAATAGTTTCCTGGTAGTAGAGTCTCTTATAGCGCCGTCACACTGTCTCCATTCCCGTGTGAAATGATGATAGCAAATGAATGCCGTTGTATCTTCCAAATTTCATAATAAAATTTATGATAAAAAAAACATTTACAATGCTCTTTGCGACAACAAGAAGGATAAGACCATAGTTCTAGAAAGTTAATAAGATTATTCAACAAATGGCTTTTTCAAGACTAGTCTCGTCCAAAACTTTGGATATCAGCTACGAAGATGCCCTTTTTTGCTCCATCTAATACCTACCAGTGACAACTATCGACCAAGAAGCTCTCTAGTGCTTCTATTCATTGTTAAAGCGTATTGTGAACTCTAGTTGCTGCTCCATGAAGTTGGAAACGCAGAGGAAGACAACTGTTGCGGTATCAAGACTGGCGAGCAGTCATTCAGTTATATTCTTCGAATGTTGGTCTCAAGCGGGATATCTTCAAGAGTTTTCTCGCATATCCAGAATAATAGAATTTTTTGGCTGAAGTTAGACAGTATGCGTTGGCTATAATATGGCCTAAATAGAGGATATGGTCGCGTCGACGGCGTACGGTTTTTTGGCGATATGTCATAGATGAAACAAGCGTGGTCAGCACCCCAAGTTAAACTTTCGGCAAATATGCATCTCTTAGTTTGGTATGAGCATATGCGGTTGAGAGAGTGATGATAGCAAAGGGGTGGAGGTTGAGAATTACTGTTCTTGGTTATGAAGTACGTTATAATTCATCAATATGGTTAACCCAAGTTACCATTAACTCACAGCTAGTTACTTCCTACTACATTATTATGTGATCTCAAAGGGCATATTTGTACTATCCTTGAAATTACTATATCATGGGCTATACCGTTGACTAATCTACACATTTATGTGCATATAATTATAGGAAGAGACCCAGATCCGTCCCATGGTTTACCATCCAATACCATCCAATACCATCCAATACCAGGGATTAGAAACACAAATATCAATTACTGGCTTCTCTTCGTCTATACAGAAAGTAGTCTCTGAATGTATTCTGACTTGCTCTAAGACAATATTCTGAGGTCTACATAGCATATGAAGGGTGTACAATTCTTGGGCTGGTCACATGGACAAGCTATCAAGATGGCTAGTACCTGTAAGTCAGCTACTCAGGCATCTGACATACAAATTATTAGTCATGAGGCCTGTTGTGTGTTTCCACGTCACTAACTATATTGCCAAAATCTTTGAATGCAAAACTACCAGATACAATTGAATAGCAGGAAATTAATGCAAAAACAACGCATGTATAAAACCATGTGACAGAATTGGAAAATATAGAACCAAATAGGAGCATAATAAGAAGAGCCAGAAAAGGAAATGCAATAAGCAAGTGTAAGTAAGCAAGCCTAGCATCCACTGGATTGAAGACGCCTTCAACTTCAGCATTGCCGTATCTCCCACTTAGTGGTAACGTAGCCAGATATTTGCATAACTCGTCCCTCGGAAGCTGGAACTAATTGTGGCTACATGCCGAAACATAAACTGGCTCTTAAGTCTCGCTTGATATTGGCCGGAGCATACGAGTGTCTTGGTGATATAAACTAGACGTGGTATTCTTGAGTTGCCATGGCCAGAGCGAAAGACGGGAATGCGATTGATAAACTCTGCTTTCCAATTTGACTTGTAGGTAATTGCCATTGAAAACTGATAACCCCATGACCAGGTGCCTTTGTGTTTATAGACGTCGACGCATTTAGCGTGCTGTTGTGTCTTTCTGCGGCAATTGGCAGCAGTAAGCGATATCGTGATTCCGGAGACTCAAAGCTCAATCATTGCAAAGACACTTGCCAAGCAAGTCGACAGCTTCGTTCCCTCCATCAATGGAGTGTCCTCAGACGGATCTAACGCATTTAAAACCTCCAACGATGCCTCTCCAGTCGTGATTAAGTATTCATGTATTATGTATCTTGTGCTGTGATGTACCAGTTTTGCTTAGCGTTTAGCAACGCGCTTGGCAACTGGCATACTACCAAGACATGGGTAGATATGACTAGTATTGTTTGCTGCTGCTACAACAACAGCTCTTATGACATAGCGGGCAGGAACTGCTTCGGCATCCGCAGCCTCTAGCAGTAGGCCGTACCATCCAAACAAACTCTTCAACTCTACAGAAAATGGCTATACGCTTCATGTTCTACCGAAGGGTTGTCACAGTATTATCTTTATTATTAAAGAGCAGGCTTTGACATATGTAATCTAGCAATGTCTTGAATGGGAAAGCTCTAATCTATTACTCCATAAAGCAAATCACTTTGTCGTATTCCAATCTAGCTGAACCGCTACAACTTCAAATATGTAAAACTGTATTCTCTTACTTGAAGGCGAAGTTATTGCTGGTATATATACTAGGTCCTACTAAAGGGTCTTAGACTCACTGTCAAATTCCAATAAGAAGGGGTGACATGGACTCTTGATTTCGTATGAAATTGCATAAACCACTGCCTACGTGCTATGTAGCAAGTAAAATCAAGTCTTACTCTAGTATTGATAATAGTAAAGTATCCTAACTATAAGTATACAGCCGATACATATTTATTACATATATATTAGTGGCTTAGCAGGTTGACATAAAAGCTGGCAGGAAAGTTGCAGCATTTCAGGACTTTGTTATGAGGTAGATGTGTCTTGACAATGATCAGCAAGTATTGTATGCACCGAGGCATACTAGTACTACTCAGTATATCTATGATGATATGAATGAAAGACGAAGTGGCGATGAGATCTATGAGACAGTTACAATTTTTGTTGCGTCGGTCTGAATGGTCAAAAAGAAGGGACAAGTAACTTCAACAAGTGTTCTCTACTTTATAACAGGACAGGTGTGCTCGATTGCAAATTTTCTATGAGTTCTTTGGTGAATGGCGCTTTAGTTTTTGATACAAGCTTGTAATGTATTTTGTCAGCTGAATGCCACTTAATGTTCATCCCTAGTATTGTTCAGATCGATACTTTTTTGGGGGATTTTTTAATATTAATTTTTACAAAGTCCCTAGCACTATGAATATACCTTCAGATTGGTTCCGGTGTGCTTACAATTTTTTTAAGTACAAATATGTTGCACGTTGTTTGTGTTATCCGATTCAAGGAATTCGATACAGTTTAGACCCTTTAATACTAATACGTTCGTTTTCGCCAAGTCTGTCCCATAGCGCCGATGCAGTACTGTCCCCATTAATCAACGAAATGATATCAGAGCTGGCCATCGAACGCGAGGCTCCAGGTGATTGTGATTTGTCAACCGCGAGTAGACTTTGAATAATCTGCCTCTGATTGAATGTCTGTCTTGTGACATCCCGCGTGCGGCGATATATTGAGGCACTTCGTTGCAGTAACTCAGGATCAATATTCTCGACTATGTTTGGGAGTACTAGCGGCATTGCTGGTGATTTCACGACTCCTATCTCATGAAGGCGCTGACTGAACGTATGTTGTCCTTCATCGAGTGCGTTACAGGGCCCTGACAGCTATTAGCTCTTCGGACACCGAATACTGGGACATTACAGGGTATGAACATACCGCTTATGTCTGGCGTTGAAGTTTCGCTTGCTTGATGTTGATTTCTAAATGCTTCACTGCGCTCTATCGGACTTGTCTTTGGATATTTTCGAGCCCCTTGCGATGCTGCTTTGGAAGCCGCCGATCCCATACTTCTTGGTCTATGTGGATTGTTGATGTTGTAATTTGTATTTCGTTAAGGCGAAGGTAGGCGTCGTTTTTGTGATGAATTTGGAAGAAACTGCTCAACACTCAATAAACCTACCGTCATAGTTCCAGAAGCTAAATAATATCATTGAAAACTTCCAATCAAGCCGATGCAAAGTGACGTACATTTTGGCTAAAACAGGCTCGAATTGCCACCTTATCGATAAGCTCAAGCTGTCGCAAACAGACCCACTTAGGCTGCTTCTGTTCAGCTTAGACCAGCCACTTTCAGTTCAAACAGTGCTACTGCCTTGTTTCTAGCCCATGTCGATATATGAATAGCGCATTTACTGTTCATGCCTCAACGTCACGCGCGGATGGATTTGAACATGAGCAGCTCGGACTTATTCCCCAACACCCTTTGTTCTCGCAACGTTTTTATTCAGTGATCACAACTGTCATCATTCAACATCATATATGTCATACACACCTGCGATAATTTGCATACGAACCTGCCGTCTAATGATTTGATAGCTTGAAGCGGCACCTGAAACACCTCTAACGCGACGCATCATGGCCCGGATTGCAGTCATGGCGCTTGTCGCCAGGGCTATCGTCTTCATTTCGTTAGCGCATGCAAAAGCATATTCGAAGAACGACATGATGCGCGCACAAATGGCGCTGATATCAAGTGCGCCGGATAACTGTCCTCCTTGGTACGAAGCGCTCCTAGGCATCGTCGTTTGAGATACTCATATTCACGATCACTAATCCACGCTTTAGTTTCAACTGCTTGCTACCTTCGAACACCTGTGCCCAGTATGGATCTTGCAATGAATTCAATGGAAAATGCGATTGCCCAGATGGCTTTGGCGGCGAGGACTGCCTTGAGCCACGTATGTTTTCAATCACAGCCTTCAAATCAAACGGAATACCATTTGCTAATCAAAGTCTCCAGTCTGTGGATCTCTCGCTAGAGGCAAGGATAGACCGATGCGATTGAGTCGCTCGACTTGCGAATGTGACGAAGGTTGGACCGGCATTAACTGCAACCTATGCACAACCAATGAAGCCTGCAATGCCCTCATGCCCGAGAGCGAAGGCGGTATCTGTTATACCAGTGGCGACGTCGTCAAAAATAACTACCAGATGTGCGACGTGACCAACGCGAAGATCAAAAACTTGCTAGGCGCCCGTAAACCGCAAGTCACATTTACATGCGACAAAAAAGATGCTACTTGCCAATTTCAATGTAAGTTATATAAACGTAAGCCTGTTTTGGTGATAGGAACTAATAGAACGCCATG
This sequence comes from Endoconidiophora laricicola, assembly GCA_001640655.1. Classification (NCBI taxonomy): domain Eukaryota; kingdom Fungi; phylum Ascomycota; class Sordariomycetes; order Microascales; family Ceratocystidaceae; genus Endoconidiophora; species Endoconidiophora laricicola. Next base: position 11,729 of record LXGT01000024.1, read on the forward strand.
TAGTTTGGGTTGATGAAATAGAATCATTCTACTGTGACCTTAGCGAGTGCTCCTCTTCCTCTGACTTTTCCTCGACCACGAACAAGACCGCCTACTCATGCCCCAAGATCAATTGCAGCTGTATTCCCGACCGTATGATGTGTGGCCAAGATGGCTCTCTTGATATAAGCGAATTTTTAGATGAAGGCGTTAAAGGACCGGCAAAATTCCAGTGTGCACAAGAACCAGGTGGTCCCAGAAACTGCGAATTCAAAGAACCAGCCATGGATGAACTCATTCAGAATTTGATAGGCGACGAAAGCATTTTTCTGAGTTGCAATTCCGGCGAGTGTTTATACCACACTGAAATACCTGGATATGAGCCTCCCATCAAGACTATCAATACGCCTCTGATCGCTACCGTTATCGGGATCTCATCATTGTTTGTTGTTGCTACTATCTTGACAGTATGGCATCTGTCTCGTAGAAATCTACAACAAGGAGCAATTGGCTTAGAAGACTCTGATGATGACACATCTAAACTTATGATTGACCATAAACCTGCCGTTGTCATGTGGGAGAATGTATCGTACGCCTTGAACGGAAAGCAAATCTTGTCAGGAATCCAAGGCATCACTCGGCCGGGCGAGATCACTGCTATAATGGGTGCTTCAGGCGCGGGTAAAACTACTTTTCTTGATATTCTTGCCCGCAAGAACAAGCGGGGTATAGTTACAGGCGACTTCTTAGTGAATGGGGAGATTGTCACTAACGATGATTACAAGCAATTTGTCGGTTTTGTTGACCAAGAAGATACCATGCTTCCGACCCTAACCGTCCATGAAACTATCTTGAACAGCGCTCTTCTCCGTCTTCCTCGCACTATGGCCCGCTCATTCAAGGAACAGCGAGTTATTGAGGTCGAGAAGCAACTGGGGATTTATCATATTCGGGACTCTTTGATTGGGTCTGAAGAAGGCAAAGGCCGTGGTATCTCTGGTGGCGAGAAACGCCGAGTTGGTATTGCCTGTGAACTGGTTACCAGCCCTTCAATCCTATTCTTAGATGAGCCTACCAGTGGTCTAGACGCGTATAACGCTTTCAATGTTGTGGAATGCTTGGTAACCCTTGCCAGAAGCTATAACCGCACCGTCATATTCACGATCCATCAACCTCGCTCTAACATTGTCGCTTTGTTCGACCGCCTCATCCTCCTGGCTAAAGGCCAGGTTGTTTATTCGGGCCCATCATCTCAATGCCAAGGCTACTTTGATAGTCTTGGGTACTCTTGCCCAACTGGCTTCAACATTGCAGACTATGTGGTCGACCTGACTATGCACGCCGCTAATTCTCTTGGATCTCTTTCCCAAGTAAGCTATACTGATTCTCCCGCTACTGAGCCAAGTAGCAGACGTGAAGTAAAGTCTGCTGCCAGTAGATCCATTGCCAGTACCGATGCTCAAGCTACCGCATCGGCATCATCTCGCCCGTTGAGTAAACGCAAAAATTCTGTACGTGCTCGGCAGGAACGCGAACTCTACACCAGACGTAACGCCCAATTGGAAACTGCAACTTCATCTGATGCTGACGGTGAGGATGGCTCAAACTATCGCCTCAGATGCCAGGCCGCTCTTGATTCCGATGCTGTTCATGATCTCCCTCGTTCCGCTTACGCTGGAACTGAACTGGACGACCTCGTCAACAGCTTCAAGCAATCTGAAATCTTCAGTGCCACCGGATCTGAAATTTTGGATGCTAAAACTGTGGCTCGTGCTGCGAATGGGGAAAACAATGGGCGCAACGTAAACTTTCCAGTTCTTGGTGTCGGTTACCAGCGTATCAGCTATCTCTCGCAGTTTTTCATCTTGTCTCAGCGTACCTGGAAGAATCTATACCGGAATCCCATGTTGATGCTTACCCACTATGCTATTGCTATTCTGCTTGCTGTATTATCCGGTTATCTTTTCTATGGTATCACTGATGATATCGCAGGCTTCCAAAACCGTCTTGGTCTCTTCTTTTTCTTGCTGGCTCTTTTTGGGTTCAGCACTCTAACTAGCTTAAATACATTTGCTCAGGAAAGACTACTTTTCGTCAGGGAACGCGCCAATGGGTACTACGCTCCAATCACTTACTTCACTGCAAAGGTTGTATTTGACATTGTGCCAATGCGTATCATCCCACCTGTCATCATGGGATCTATCGTATATCCCATGACAGGACTAGTACCGGATCTGTCCCATTTTGCCAAGTTCATCTTGATCTTAGTGCTATTCAATCTTGCCGCAGCCTCCATCTGCCTCTTCATTGGTATTGTGTGCAAAGACCATGGTGTTGCTAATCTGATAGGCAGCCTAGTCATGCTGTTCAGTCTCCTATTTGCTGGTCTTCTTCTCAATCACGATGCTATCCCAAAGACTGCCCTCTGGCTTCAGTCTTTATCCATCTTCCATTATGGGTTTGAGTCTCTTATTGTTAATGAGGTTGTCGCTATCACATTAATTGATAAGAAGTACGGCATCAATATCACCGTCCCAGGTGCTGCTATTCTAAGCTCATTTGGTTTCAACACTACGGCTGTCTGGCCGGACATTGCTAAGCTCGGCATCTTTGCCATCTCCTTTGTCGTTCTCGCATACGCAGCTATGCATATTATCTTAGTTGAGAGACGCTAGAACACTGGTACCACAACATCACCAGACACCCTTTTCTCTACGACGGCCACTTGCATCTGCTGTCTCTGCTATCTATAGTTTAATTCGTCATGGTTGGTTCTGTCTGCTTTTGTTATCGAATCAAGTTACTGGCCATTGAAAACAATATCACTATTCTTCATAGTAACATTGTCACGTTCACATTATCAATTATGTCATGTCTCGTAAGTTGCCAATGAGGTCCCAAAGATAATGCAAGAAGAAATACTACAGAGAGGTTGAATGCTTTTGATTCCAAGGTAAAAAGAAAGAGAAATGATACATATATGATACAGAAAGGTATGCAGGCAATTGAATATAAGTTCCATATCTGCTTATTGATCGTTTAAAGCATGTGCGATTTAGAGAAGCTTACCGCCACCAGTAAGCTCTTGTGCAACCTGCTTTTGGCGCATAGCATTGTGTGTAGTTTCAGCTCTGAGGTTGTTGAGCTGTTTTGTGGCACTGGAGTTCGTGTATTCATGAAGCAAATTGTCCACAGTTTGAGGAGGACCCCACGATGCCCATGCGTTGCCGTCCTCATAAAAGCCAGGCTCAGTCAGCCAGTAACCTTCAGAAAACAAACGATCAACCTCTTGTTGGAGCTGACTCTCGTTAACAATAAACTTTGTTGCCTTGATATAAAGATCGACGATGTGATCCCGTTTAGCAGCTCTGTGCTGCTCGTGGAGTTCTGCTGTACGTTGGCGACTCTCCTCAGCACGCTTCATGCGATCAGGGTCAGGGTAGACGGTAGTGTCTGTTAACCTGGAAAAAGGAATGGTACTCCGAGTAATAATCTCAGAGGCTGGAGGGCGAGCTGAAGAGGCAGCAGCATCTCTTTTGACTTTTTCCCTCTTTACCGCCTCCTCTTTCGCATCACGGGTGATCTTTCTCTGCCATAACCCTTCAATACCGGTACGCAAGTTCGAACGACGGCTCTCTGCCAGTTTTCTGCGCCATTCTTCAACTGAGCCTTCGCGTGCGGGCAGTTTGGAAGCTTCGTTTGATGGTTCAGGAGCGGTTTGGGCAAGATATTCTGGGCTGATTTTGCGGTCACCCTCGGAGGGGTGAAAAACGCTCCGGGGAACAGGTAAATGGCCGCGGACTTTGGCGATCTTTTCGGTATCCGATAATGGCGGAGTTGGGATAGTAATAAATGAAGGGGACTCCGGTGGGGCGATGTTCAGGCTGCGTTTGTTGTCGTCGTCGTTGATTTTGTTGCGAAAAGAGGCTGAAGAGCTCAGCGTCCTAAAGGATGCCAAGCCTGCTGTAGCCTTGAGCTGGCGAAGGCCAGATATAGGAGTTCGCAGTGAAATGCTCATGACTGTTACCAATAATTCCTTATTCTTCGAGTACACCGAAGATTGGTGTTGCGATAGTCAGTCAAATGATATAAAGGCTACTGCTGTGGACTTTTCGTGATGTTCGATAAATTGTAACAAACTGATCAACTTATCAGAGGCTCTCTCGTTTTAATTGGCTACTATGAGACAAGATACCCCACATGAACATTTTTTCTCTTCAGATTTACAATGAGCGACATACGCTTTTCACCGCCTAGATATTTAGTGGGGCTCAGCGGCAGGAAAAAAGTTCAATTTCAATAAGAACTCCTTTCCTATCCAGCCTTAATATTTAAAAAAAAGTTTCTTTCTTTCTTGTTTTCCTCCATATCTTCACAACTCTAATTACGGCCTTCTCTTGTTCTTCTCTTTCTTTATCACTGTTTGTATACTTTCTTTTCTTAAAGAAATTAGTAATATACCACGTAGCAATCACACACTATGGGTACCAGAAAGAAGGAACAGAGTCGCCGTGTTCGCGAGGGCAAGACCGGCGATGGAATGGGCAATGTCCGCGTCAAGGGCGAGAACTTCTACCGGTAAAGGCCCTATCCCATCTAATTAATAATGTTCATAACTAACCTTGTTTCTCTTCACAGCGATGCTAAGCGTGTGAAGCACCTTAATATGTACAAGGATGGCAAGGCCCAGCGCAACGCCCGCGGTGATATCGTCAAAGCCGCCGCCTACCAGAGCAGAGATATCCCCAAGGCCATGATAGAGCCGAACAGAAAATGGTTTACTAACACGAGAGTCATCTCACAAGAGGCTCTGCAGGCTTTCCGGACAGCTATGACTGAGAAGGCCGATGACCCTTACCAGGTCCTTCTGAGACGCAACACCCTTCCAATGACCTTGATTCGCGATGGCGACGGCATCAATGGACTGAAAGAGCACAAGGCCAAGATGACAGTTGAGAGTACACCCTTCTCCGGAGTTTTCGGGCCTAAGTCGCAACGGAAACGTGTCACCATATCTTCCAGCAACATCAGCGACTTTGTTGATGAAGCTTCCAAGAAATTGGATACCTACGAGGAGCAACTAGAGCAAGACCGTCTTCTCAGTGGTAACCCCAATGATCCCGACGATGAGTTTGTCAAGATTGCCCGTGAGCATGTATTCTCAAAAGGCCAATCAAAGCGCATCTGGAACGAGCTGTACAAAGTGCTCGACAGTTCAGACGTCGTTATTCACGTTCTCGATGCCCGTGATCCCGAGGGTACCAGATGTCGGAGTGTAGAGAAGTATTTGAAAAATGAAGCTAAGCATAAGCATCTCATCTTTTTGTTAAATAAGACTGATCTTGTTCCCACAACTGTCGCTGTAAGTATACTATGTCCTATCCCCTTACATAATTCTCATCTCTTGATCTTGAGGCCCAATAGTTTTGTCAGGATCCTATCCGCATCTCAATGTTGCATCCATTTAATGGATCAATGGAAAGGGTCTGTTACACTTTGGGCAAATCAAATATACACACCTATTGTCTTCCAACGTTTTGTTGGACTTACTAGCGGGCTCCGTTTTGGAGCACGTTCGGGTGCTGTCTGTGGCACATATTGAGTTGAATTCCATCCGTCTCTTCACTGAGATCCTGTGGTGGCCTTCTTAGTATTGAACCGCACATCTTATCATACTAGATATACTGTTATAAGATCCATGTCTTTTCAAGAGATCTCAACTAACTTATTGTCTAGGCTGCTTGGGTCCGCAAACTTTCGAAAGACGCTCCTACTCTCGCTTTCCATGCCTCTATTACCAACTCGTTTGGAAAGGGTTCATTGATATCTCTTCTGCGCCAATTCTCTACCTTACACTCGAAGGATAGAAAGGAGATTGCTGTTGGTATGATTGGGTACCCCAATGTTGGCAAGTCGAGTATCATAAATACTTTACGTGCGAAGAAAACCTGTGTCACAGCTCCTATTCCCGGATCAACCAAGATCTGGCAATACGTCTCGCTCATGAAGCGTATCAGCATGATAGATTGCCCTGGCATCGTCCCTCCCAGTATGAGTGATACTCCTGAAGACATTCTCTTCCGTGGTGTTGTTCGTGTTGAGAACGTTGAAAACCCTGAGCAGTACCTTCCTGCACTGCTGGCGAAGTGCAAGCGCCATCACATTGAGCGTACCTACGAGCTTGGTGGATGGACCAACCACGTTGAGCTTTTGGAGATGATTGCCCGCAAGAGCGGTCGTCTCTTGAAGGCCGGCGAGCCTGATCTCGATGGTGTGGCCCGTATCGTCATCCAAGACTTCTTACGAGGTCGTATCCCTTGGTTTACGCCTTGCCCCAAGGACAATGATGAGTCTGAAGATGCTGTCTCCAAAAAGCGAGATGGCAAGCTAGGTGAAATGCCCCGTAAGCGCAAGAGAGATGACGAGGAAGAGGCCGAGACAGCCAAGAAGCTTGCTGCTGTAGGGCAAGTTGATGACTTTACCGGCTTCAGTGAAGAGGAAGATGATGATGTCGAAGATCACGAGCAAAAGGGTGATGACGATGACGAGGAGGACGCCAGCAACAACATTAGCATATCAGAACAAATACCGGCCAGTGATGTCTCCAGTGACAAACAAGAGGAGGTAGCTCTTCCGCCTAAGCGTACGCTAAGGTCATCAACAAGAAGGGCTGCTGCGAAAAAGTAACTTCAACGAAACCCTTACCAATAAATAAAAACCAACAACAGCACGTCTTACACATTAGTAAGGTCGGCCTGCTTAAGAAGCCAACGCACCTTCATGATTAGATACTCTATTGACCGCCTTGCACATGCCGTGTACATGTATGTTTTTTTCTTTGTTCGCCTCATGATTTGATGACACAAAAGGATCGCCATAAGACTTGAGCCTATCGCATACATGCAGAGTAATTATCGTCTGCAATGTCTCATATCTATCTAAACCATTACGTATTAAGTAGCTTATATTTAAGAAAACTACCAGCGTATCTTCATAGTGCTAAAACTTAATAAGATTAAAGATCATATAAAATAAAAATAAAATACAATAGAACTACTGATGTCCTGATTGGCTGCAATCATCAGTAGAGGAGACATACGTGGCGGAGTAAGCAAAGGCTCAAAATCGACAAGCATTTGAAGTGACAATTAGCCTAGTAGAGAGATCTTGCATTTATGCTCAATACACAAAGCAACTTAAGTTAGCGACGTATTCGCTGTTCAAAAAAACCATGTGAGGCGAAACTTTGAGCCGCGGGACGAATTTCTAGGGGGAGAAGGCCACACAGCCTGACCAGTTTGTTTGATGGTCAAAGCCACCCTTGGTGGCAAAACAGGTAGAAGAACTGGGTTTGTTTTAGCTCCTTAGCACAGATACAAGCGGGCAAAATTGACCTGCAATAAGTCTGCTCGCCTTTCTTGAGCCCAATGGGAAAGAAAAGAAAGAAAAGATGTTTCGCTGCATAGTTCAGCTGTCTTGAAGTGGAAGCTTGGAGCTAAGCCTGGAACAAACTACGCAAGCTAACATCCGGAAGCCCAGTACTTGATAGGTGACGAGTCCTTATACTATCATGAAGAATGCTTATTTCGATCTATGCCAGTAGCATCTAGTCCTGCAGATTATTTTCGAGCTTACACCCTTTCTCTGCCTTTCCTTTCCTCTTCCAACTCTTCAACAATTTCTGACAGACTTCCACAAACTAAGCTCCCTCCTCGTCATTCCTAACTGCGTTTAGATTTCCTGCGCCTCTCCTTTTGGTATCAATTACTCACATTGGCGACTAGTCGTAACGCCGCATTACTGTTCTTCCAAGGGCTCTTCCTTCTAGTATAATTGTCTCTCTTCTCTCTCATTAGCCACAGCATTCCCAAAATGCAAACTTTTGCGGCGACTACGTCCATACTGCTCGCTGCTGCTGGCTCAATAGCAGCTGGCGCTGTTGAAGAGCGTAGTGTCCCCGGCGTTCTGAAGTGGGATATTGAGAGACGAAGCAGTGCTAGTGATCCGCAGTTGGCACGTCTTCTCAACAAGCGCGCCGACAGTCTCTCAGTCTCATGGTACAACCCCACGAACTCGTATCTAGTCAACATCTCTGTCGGTACGCCTAGTCAAAGCCTTACAGTAATGCTTGATACTGGCAGCAGCGACTTATGGGTTCCGAGCAGCAGCGCTGAAATTTGCATTGATGATGAGTGTGAATTTGGTTCGTGTAAGTGCTTTTCCTCATACTAAAAGCAAAATGAGTGCTCATTTTGCACTAATCATGCTAAAACGAAGACTTGGCGGCCATCACACATTCTTGCTGACTTAACTTCTCCGTCTAGTCGATTCTTCCACATCATCGACTTATGAAGAGCTCGACGACGAGTTTTCTATCACATACGGCGATAACACTTATGCCAATGGAGCTTACTTCAACGACACTCTCAATATTGGCGACACTATTGTAACGAGCCTGCAGATGGCTTTGGCCACAGATACTGACAACAACTACGGTGTCATGGGCATTGGTTTCTACTCTTTAGAAGATACTAAGACCAGTTACCGGAACCTACCCTACGCACTTGCAAGCGAGAATATCACCAACACGCCGGCATACAGTATCTGGCTCAACAGCAAGTCCTCAGACAAAGGCAGCGTCCTGTTTGGCGGTGTCGATACCGCCAAGTATACTGGAGATCTGAAGCGTATCGACGTCATCAAATACTCGGGCAGCTATTACTATACACAGGTCAACCTGACACGCGTTGTAGCCTCCAGTTCGTCAGGCAATGATACTCTGTCGTCTGCAGAGTTCCCTATCACCGTCCTTCTCGACTCAGGAACCACTCTAAGCCAGCTGCCTTACGACATTACTGATCAGATCTACACCGAAACTGGCGCTGTCAATGGCTCGGGTTTGACCAATGTCGATGGAGTCGACTCGTCTACACCTCTGTTGCCCTGTTCACGTCAGAAGAACTCTGGTACCTTCAACTTTCGGTTTGGAGGCACCAACGGCCCTGAGATCTCTGTTCCCATGGCCGAACTAGTGATCTCTTTAACTACCAGCGGCACTGCCAAGTTCATCTCTGGAGACTATGAAGGTCAAGCTGCATGCCAGCTAGGCATACAAGGAACAAACGATACCTATATCTTGGGTGATACATTCCTCCGGTCGGCATATGTTGTCTTTGACCTGACCAACTACCAGATTGCTCTGGCCCAGGCATCCTACAGCTCCGACTCGAGCATTACGGCATTTGATAGCTTTAATGCCACTATTCCTGAGTCTACCCTAGTGTCTGGCCAATCAGATACAGATACTGCTGCTAGCACTGTTACGCCCAGCTACTCCGCCGAGAGCGGCTTCCAGACCTCGACCAGTGATTCAGACTCCGCTGCTTCAGGCATTATTGCGCCTTCAAATATCCTCTCGCTCGTCGTAGTTGCTAGCGCCGTGATCGTTAGTGTCAGTTTCTAGATGACGTACATATGCGAAACAATCTCTCTTTCATACTATCACATCTGTCCCATTTGACTTTTTATCAGTCCCACTACATTCATGGGCGAGTTTTGTCAGTTCATCCATCTCATATTATATACCATGACCTTTAGGTTAAAAAATACAATTGCAACCATTACATACTGTGTCACGCCATAGTCAACATCTAATCGAGTAAGAACCAAAAAAAAAATTTCTACCAAATTTGTTCGTTAATGTTTTTTCTTGAGAGATGCTATTCCTGCTGTGTGCAATAATAACGTGAACTCTCATTCGTCAGCTACATTCCTTTGCACCCCGACAAAAGATTCTGCTGGACATATTATCTACAATTCTATGGCAATGACCTTAATCCTTACTGCATGCATCTTTCAGTCTATGTGACCTCCAAGTTCAACGAAGTAACCATCCGGATGTATGTTAATGCGCTGTCTACAACTCTAAAACTCATCAAGCGTATCTATTACTGAGAGATCCTATATCAGAGACGAATTCAACGGTTACTACCTGCGTATTTATCTGGTAGCTATAAGTACAGTAGTTGAAGTAGATCTGTATGGCATGTTGTAGACCACTATCTACACAGTGGGTTACAGTGGTCTACGGCGCTATCCATTGCAAGATGGTAGGTAGAGTGACTTTTAATAAGTACCAGATAATAAACCTTTCCTTCAAATATATACAAAACAGTGACGCCACAACACGACACCTTCAATTATAAATGTAATTAAATCTACTTGAATTCAGAGGCATTGAAAGCAATATAATATTGGTATATGAACACTAGTCATTTGCCTTTGCATACTGTCTATGAAGTGTTTAGAAGAGACTTTTCGCCAACGCCTCCCAATCCTCTACACTACGGTTTAGTCATCGGGTTTTTGACTATATGTTGAATGGAAGCAGTGCTTATCTGCGGTCTGATTTCCATGGGTTTTATTCTGAAGGCTTTCCATACATTTTCAATGTATTTCAGGTTGAGTGAATAAGGGGACCACGGCGCAAACTCAACACTTTTCTATTCTTTACTTTTACCTCCCATTCTCAGTAACGTCTGTACAATCCCCGCAATATCTGTTGATGCGTTATCTTGTGCAAGAATGCTACATGGTGATATCATGCTTGAAAACGTTTCTTGGGGACAGTCGCGGTATCTTCTTTTCCGATTGTTTGCGTCGTCATGTAGGGCTGTTAGAAATAGCTGCTCATAACATTTCAGAGAAACATGTAGGCTTGACCTTTGGTTCGACATTGTTGATATGTAAATCTCTCCCCTCAATTATCAGTTGCTGTTGAGATATTTGAATACAAATAAGATGTACCCTCTTGTGAAACCCCCACTCCATGACATCGCTATAGTCACGCACGAATGTGTACTAATATCTGAAGATACTGTACTGCCAGGAAGACAATATCTTGTCGATATGCAGACTCTCAGGAAGTGGTCGTCTAAGGGCTCTGTAGTGGGAGAACCTCTCAATGCGAAGGCACTTCTTGATTTTGTTTACCTAGAGCAAAAAATGAAGCATTGCTAACTAAGATCTCTGATTTGAGTGGAAGGCTGGTGGTTCTTGAAGGTTTGAATGATACTTTTCTTGCGTTGTAGTGATGTTTTAGATGTCCTCGCTGGACTTGTTCTTGAACGGCCTTTATGCTGCGTGGTGTATCATTCAATGATGTACAACAAATTGTTGATTGGCACGCCTTTCTGTAGCGCTATCTGCTTGTAAGGGATACCGGCTAGTCATGCTATGATGGCCCGCCCTTGCTTACGAGGACTGTATTGATGCTTTTTAGATTATCACGTACTAAAAAAAACACGCAAAGTCACGATTTAATGAGCTTTTAGTCGGTAGTAGGAGGTACCCTCTACAGCACTATGGATTCCTAGACGGCCACAGTTTATGTCTGTAATTGCATCACAAGCATTTCGACAAATCTGTCGGTCCTCTTATTATTAGAAGCGCTAATCTGGAAGCATCTAATGATGCTGTTTTCATTATTATGTAGCAACTGTATTCGGATTAGTGCTGCACGTTTGTAATGCGGTGGATACACAGTAGGAATAGCATCTGTCTTTCATTCCTTTATTTCATCTGTAAAAATAATGTGTTAATTACGACTAAGCCCCAGTCTTTATTGGCTGTTTTCAGCCCATGAATTTAACCCTATAGGCATGGCTTTACCAGCTAATGGTCATGATTTTTTTAAATTAGTTTCAGCAATCTAGCATCGAAATTTCGGAAAGCTCAACCTTCAAGGGACTTTTGAAGTAACAAGTTGATTAGTTTTTCTAGACGCCATAACCCTTCTTCAACACAAGAACTGACATGCAAATGTTTCATTATTAGAGCTTATCTTTGCGCTCGCTCCGCTTTCCCCGCGATTCATCCTGAACAATGCTTCCTGAGCCGACCTTGAGCTTCACGCTGCAGAGTCTGCACGACAAAACGACGCTTGATTGCCGCATCTATCATCCTCTATCGCTTTCGCCATCGCCACATGCGCCTGCGTGGCTTCGACACGCCGCAGTATTTGCGCATCCATATGCGCCACTGGGAGGTAGCTCTGATGATCCGGTAGTTGAAGCCGTATCAGCCGTCTTGCTACGCCAGGGATTTCTCGTCGCAACATTCAATTTCCGGTTTGTAAATCTAGCTCGTGCAACGCACACATAGGCGAATACGACCCTAGTTGTTAATGTTTTGTAATCGTAATATAGAGGTGCCGGGAAGTCGGTTGGGCGAACATCGTGGACGTCGAAACCAGAGCGCGGCGACTACATGTCACTTGTCGGGTTCATAGTGCATTACATACATCATCTCGACCCATTTTCGCGACACGACGATACATTGGCTCAGCGAAAACTTCCGACCCCAATATTGATACTCGGGGGCTACTCGTATGGATCTTTGATTACAGCCCAGCTACCGCCACTGGCTGATATCATGCGTAACTTCATCGCGCCTGGGAATGGAACGCCAGCTGCTGAAATTCGGACTAGAGCAAAGCATCTGGCTATGAACCAAAACGCTATACTATCCAGTATCCTTGAGTCAGGGAATTCCATGACGGCGGCTCTCAGATCTCCGCGACGATCCTTGGGGATGAGAGTAGGCGGCTCTGAAACGGTCGATAGACGCAGCCATGAATCACGTAGATCTCTCAGCCTCGAAGCCGAGGAAAGAATACGCAAAGGACTTGCTGACGTTCGGACTCTAATCAGCCATAAGAAACCAGCATCGAGAAATTCCTTGTCCCGAGGACTAAGATCTAGATCCGAGAATAGGACTGCAGAACCAAATCCAATAGTGGCTGAAGCTACAGAGAATCTCGTTATGGAGACCATACCAGACTTGATGCAGCCATCAGTTGCGTATTTGTTGGTATCACCGTTGCAAGGAGTAGTCAGTCACCTTGCCACGATGTCGTTAGTGCCTACCTTTATCTCACGGCTCCAGCTCGCAGTGAGCTATGCTTCGCCTTCTATTGATACTGCCGAAGAGAAGATGATGAAACATCCAACACTTGCGGTATATGGTGATAAAGACATCTTCGTGAATGTGACAAAGTTACGAGCCTGGCGAGACAAGATGATGTCACCGCCTGGCTCACTGTTTTCAGGCCGTGAAGTGTCTGGGGCAAGTCACTTCTGGCATGAGGACGGGACTATGGAAATATTAGAAATGTTGGTCCTTGAATTTTGCATTTTTCTGCAGTCTGTCGTGAGATAAAAGCTGTATCTGCGACTGCATCTGGAAATACGATTTTTATGTAAGAAGGCTAATAATGTGTATGTATTACGAAGTACTATGAACCTGGGCGTATGTATAATAAACGGCTATCATGGTCAATATTATGTGCGCCACATGCTTTACACCCGTTAATATATGAACTTGGCGTTTTCGCCATCTTTGCGGTCATTGCGACCCGACAGATGAAGCACCGATGAACTCCGAGGGCGCATGCCGTCTGATAGACCAACAATACTCTGATCATGACTATTTGGACCTGAAAATGCTGGTGTTAAAGACAATATGCTCTGCCCACGCAATGACCCTGAAGCTGAGCGCCAGCCAAATCTCTTAGAAGGTCCAGCACTAGCAGAAAGATAAGCGCCCTGAGTCGCGACGACTCGTGCCTTCAGAGAGTTGAGACAACGACCGAGAGCTACCTCGATCGAAACTCGTTCTCGGATCCTGGCAATTTTAGGCCATGTTGCCCTTTCACCGGCTAGACAGCTGCGTAACATAAAATCAACAGTAGGATTTCTGAGTAAACAAAGGAGGTCTTTAGGGTTGATCTCAGGTAGGATGTTGATATCACCCGAATACTTCTGATTGAGAATACTCTTCATCTTAGAACAGTACCCAGGTGCTATACCGATATCAACCATAACCTGTAGTCGGTGCATTGTTTCCATAATGGCAACATTACCGATAGCATAGTCACGATTCTCAGACAACTGTGCTTCGTCATCTATTGTATCGGATGATGAGAGATGACTGTCTCTGGGTATGAAGGGAACAATATGAGGATTAACTTGGGATACGATGAAATGGTTAACGTTGAACATTTCAGACAGCCTTTCAATAGGTAGATCGTTGTCCAACGAGCCATCAACCCATGTTTGCAGTCCAGGCCCCCAGACTTGTATTTGGCCTGTCATGGGGTTTTTAACCCACAGTTTTCCGGGGTTGAACACCAACGGGACGGAGCAAGAGGCTGTGACAGCTGTGCGTATGAGGACATGAGGTGCTGTGATGTAGTTTAAAAGACGTGGCATGTCGTGGGAAGATGGTGTCGATACACAGATGTTTAAAACTCTGCGGGAACGGTTATGAGCTTCCCTAAATGTCATGTCACCAATCATACCTTTCATAACACGATCCAAATTGCTAACATCATTCCAACTGCCCTGGGAAAGGAGCCTTTGTAAGTGACCAAATAGACCAATATTAGAATCTGCTTTTTCAAACACATCAAGGTGACCGTATGCAAATTCTTGTAGAGTTTGGGGAATCTCTGCGTCGGTACGACAACAGAGGATGCTGCATACAATGGATCCAGCAGAGGCTCCCGAGATGATCCGAGGCAGAAGATCAGCTTCGTGCAACGCCTTCAAGACGCCAATATGAAGCATCCCAAAGGTAGCACCTCCACTAAGTAGTAGCGCACTTCGACCAAAACTTTGTCGTGTCTGTTGCATTGTCTTGGCGAGATTCTGAATGGTAAATCCATTTGGCAATGAGCTTTCAGTCGCTTGCGATATAGCTTCAATAGTACGAACTGCAGAGTCAACATACTGCTCAACTAGCAATTTGGTGCCAACATATGAGTGTCTGTAAAGATTAACGTTTCCCATGCCTCCTAAGTCGCGTGATAGTGCGGTTCGCACGAGGTAGACCATCTGAGAAAGATTGCCACTTTCGCGAGCTTGATCGAGCCGCTGAATTTCTCGTCGAATCCGCTCTGGACTCCAGTCATTAGCGGCGGAAGATTCGGAAGATGCCTGCCATTCTACATTTTCTTCAATAACATCCAACTCTTGAGCGGCACTTTCCCATTCTTCGTAGGTTTCGGCCTATGGTGAAATTGTTAGAATAGGTGGAGTAATTGGAGGCGGTTGATACGTACAACTGTCATCTGTCTTTCGAAAAGCAACTTTTGGCTGCGCACAAGTTCCAAGTTGGTATTTGAAAGGATGCCATCTGGAAGCCAGGCGGCAACACCACTGCGAGCTTTGTCAAAGGCGATGGATAAACGTAGAAGCCCAATGTGCGATGCAAAGATGTTCAAGGCCGGTAAAACTCCGGGCAAAGAGAAGGTCATTGCCAACAGCGAAAGGCTAATGTAACGACTCAACAATCTAGAAGAGAGTGCACATCAAGATAATAGTATGAGGCAATTGCCTACGGCGTCTTGGTAACGTCAAATCGCAGAGTAAGCTTGACTAGAATCTGATAAGAGCCTTGACTAAGAAATGATAGGTGAGCTCTCAAGATAAACGCGCCTTTCTGCTAAATGATTATGGCTAAGAACCTGAATTGCGCTAGTCTATCATGGCAAAGAGATAGGAATAATAATTAAAGCAAAATTATACGTTGTGGGCTATTTCGTATATTTATATGGCTTAAACGGCGTAAAGAGTAAAATGAAGAATAGATAGAATATTGCTGGATTTTTATTACTTATTTTTGCAGGTTGGTTGGATTAGAGGGATGTTACATGTTGGTACTAAAGCGTGCTTATTTTCTTACGGCTGGCTAACGAGTGCCAATTATGACGCTGCTATTAAATCCTTGCAGGACCGAACAACAGCGCATGATAAAGCGGGCCCCATTGCGTTCTCCAAGAAATCCATGTCAATACCCCAGACTTGCGACTGCACGCATGATATAAAATCATCATGTGCCAGCACAAATAATCAATAAGCATTAGTCAGACAACATGCTTCGCACCCATCCCCAGATGCCTCCAAAAAGCGCAGTACTGCCCCGATACCTCTGGCCCCAGAATACAGCAGCTGACACTATAAATGGGCTTGCTGCCGCTATTGCCATCAGGCGCGCAAGAACACGGCCTTGGTGCTCGGTCTTGTTAACAACTTCCGAGTATCTCTCGTTGCCGAAGCTGACACGCATATACTGGGTCTTCCATCCCAGGCTGGGTAGGTAGACAGACACCTTTTCCTCAAGCCATTTGCGCACTAGGTACGTACGAGACAGTACCGAGGCACGCATCTCAACATAGTTCTGGAGCGCTAAAGAGTTTACAATGTGTGCATCAGGAACACGGAGCTGAGTGTACTCTTCGAGTGCTGCGGCACGCTGATCGACTTGGAGCACATTGAGATCAGCTGTGCCTAGAGGGCTGTTATCTTGTACCATCTCAGCATGCTTGTCTAGCACGGAGAACAGGATGCGCACATCCTCCATTCCGCAGTTCAATCCTTGGGCATAAAATGGCACCATAGCATGGGCTGCATCGCCGATAATCACAGCAGATGACCCATAATGGTATGGCTTAGCTTTGATGCTGATCAGTGGAAGATGTGGGTTTTCAGTGAACGACTTCACAATTTGGTCAGGGTGAATGAGCTCTGTAACACCAGGGAAGTGGCAATCGAAGAAGTCTGGTAGTGTTTTTGGTGCAGCCTCTAGCTTTGCAAACTCGGCACTGGGCATGAACAAGGTACACACAAATGAGCCATCCTACATGTTATGTTAGTCACGTCCTTGTAGTTCGCAGTATCAAGCATATCATAACTCAATGGTGCTATAGATACTCACATCAGAAGGGATAGCTATAAACATGAAGTTCCGACCAGGCCAGATGTGTAGATGGTTTGGTGAGATAGCGAATTTGTCTTTTGGGTCGTATTCTTCTTCCGACGGCTTTCGCGGGTCGATGCGGAACTCACACCACAGAGTATCAATGTACTCTTGCTGGTAATCCATACGTGTGTACTTCATCAAGTGAAAACGAGTAGCCGAATGAGCACCATCGGCACCAATTAGAAGGTCAAAATCAACCTTGATCTCGACGGCACGTGCCTTTGCATCGAGAGTGTCTGCTACTTCGAACCAAGCCTGGTTGCTGCGAAAGTCGGCACCGGTGAGCTTGTGATTGAAGAAGATCTTGACATTGGGCTGCTTCTCAAGCAGATCAAGTATTGACTTGTTTAGAATCAAGCGATCCATGGAGAATATTGCCTACGAGTTGCTCCAGGTCAGCATTAATACATTAAAAGTCTAGTACATACACAATGCACATGTACATGAGATATATGCCGTGAGAATTACACGTCCAAGCGGATCATAGTCCTGGGCTTCCTCGTAGAAAGAACCATCAGGCGAACGACCGTGAATCATTCGACCTCGCATAGGCAAAGTTGACGAGAAGACAGTGTCCAGCAGTTGTGGAAAGCCGGAACTACGCATGGCGCTAAGGCCACGTTCAGAGACAGCCAGATTTATGGACCGAGTAAAATTTAACGGAACGGTCTTCGGGTCTCTAAGATCTATATCTGGTAGTCAGCTACTACCATATACATTGATATATGTAGGCCGCGCATCACAACCATCATGCGATAGATAAAAACATACCTGGGCGCAGTTCATAGACCTCAACTTCATGGCCGCGTTGAGCAGCATAAAGAGCAGCTAGTGAGCCCACAGGGCCGCCTCCTACTATGACGGTCTTCTGATTTCCAGTCATAGTCGTGATGGTTATTGTGGTAAGAACGGAAGAATGGATCAATAAACAATCCAGTTGCTTGACGCTCTCACTGCGATTACATTTTGCCTTGCTTAACTGTGAAACCAAAGCGCCATTTTAGTGGTTGTAACGCTTTCTGTCAGGCCATTTCTCCACTATAAATAGGCTAAGATAGTATAACCCACAGAGGCTTTTCAGGTCCCTTTTTCCTAACTCTTGTAAAAGCGCAAAGGCGCAAAAGCGCAAAACCCCGTTAGCATACTATCTAGCATCTTTTGCATCCCGCCGTTCATGTTGCAGTATATGCCTACAAGAATATCCACCTACTAAGTAAGGGCTCCACTCATTTCTCGAAACGGTGCAGAGCAGCGCCAGAAAATTGTACTGCAAAAGTGCTTCATCGTGAGATTTCGTGTAGCTGTTCAGCTGGTTTTCCTAGAGCCTCTGCTATACACACTCCAGGCCCTCTAGTCTTACAGCCATCCCAAATCTTCTGTTGTAATTTTCCGGACGCGGTGAATAGCTTGTGCATATCTCCTTCCAAGCACCTAGACCTGACCTGTATCTTGTCTTGTCCGGTGACCACCTATCGCGACTATGGCTGATTCCAAGCGCCAATGCTTGGGTGATGGCTGCTCCAACGAGGCGGGCACGTTGCAGTGCCCTACCTGCATCAAGCTCGGCATCAAGGACAGTTTTTTCTGCTCACAGGAGTGCTTTAAGAAGAGTTGGGTTAGTTCTACCTCATGATCCCTAAACGTGTTGATTCGAATGCCGCCTTGTTTATAATATCAAACTAATACAACCATGTTTCTCTCCATATAGTCTACGCATAAGCTTGTTCATAAGGCGAAGACAAACTTGCTCGAAAAGTTCATCTCCCCTAACGTAGTATCTGAACCTAATGCTATTGACGGCACTTTCAACCCTTTCCCAACATTTGCCTATGCCGGCTCTCTGCGCCCACTGTACCCTCTGTCGCCACACCGCAAGGTTCCCAAGTCGATTCCTCACCCTGAGTGGTCGCAAGACGGTATTCCCAAGTACAACCGGGCTATGCAGAGACCCAGCCGCATTGAGATCCTCGACGCGGCCGGTATTGCTGCCATGCGTAAGGTTTGCAGACTTGCCCGTGAAGTTTTAGATGTTGCTGCCGCCGCTGCCGTCCCTGGGGTAACCACTGACTACATTGACGAGATCGTCCATAAGGCTTGCATCGAGCGTAACGTAAGTCCACGATCCTGATTTAGGGGAGTTCCAAACCAAATACCTGCTGACATCTAGTTCATAGTCGTACCCTTCTCCTCTGAACTACAACCACTTCCCCAAATCTGTTTGCACGTCCCCAAATGAAGTTATCTGCCACGGCATTCCAGATCAGCGTGTGCTGAAGGACGGTGACATCTTGAACATTGATGTGACCCTCTTCCACGAGGGATACCACGGTGATCTAAACGAGACCTACTACATTGGCGAGAGAGCCAAGGCGGATCCCGAATCGGTTCGCGTCACCGAATGCGCCAGAGAATGCTTGGATCTTGCTATCAAGGCTGTAAAGCCGGGTGTTCTCTTCCGTGAATTTGGCAATATCATTGAGCAACACGCGAAAACCCGCGACTGCAGCGTCATTCGCACCTACTGTGGCCATGGAATCAACAAGCTTTTCCACTGCCCTCCTAACATCCCCCATTATGCCAAGAATAAGACTATTGGTGAGGCCAAGCCTGGAATGACCTTCACTATCGAGCCTATGGTAGCTCTAGGCAAGTACCGTGACATTACCTGGCCCGACAACTGGACTAGCACCACGATAGATGGGAAGCGTACCGCCCAATTCGGTAAGTTAATCGTAGACATTTGGCTTTTGTCAGTATCTTTTATTTACTAACATTGATCTCAGAACACACTCTCCTAGTCACCGAAGACGGTGTTGAGATATTAACTGCTCGGCTAACGAATTCTCCCGGTGGAGCTGTAGAAATGCCGAAATAGAAGCTGTTAGTCCACAAAGTACGAAATAATGACGTATAGAAAGTAAAAAATAAACTGAAGTAAAGTTCCGTAGTTAAGCATGAAGTTGGCAACCCACAGCTCTAGTTTCGATTAGTTTCGATGGCCTCGGTGTAGTTTATAGCTAAGATTGGCTCAACAAAGTGACTAGTAGCAGACAATCTACCATCGCTTATCAGTAACGTTCCCTAACCATATCAATCGTATTATGTCAAATAAATTGTTGAAAATGGCATAGCTCCCTGTTACAAAATCAGAGAACAACTGTCCATCCAGCGATGGACAGCTATTAGTGCATCGCTGTTTCGTCCCAGCGCTTCTGTATGCGGTCACCCAACACGCTAAGCTATAATGGCCTTACTTCTGCAGACATGTAAATGCCGCGATGACAGCCGATCGTCTGCAGCATTTTGTTTTCGATCCTTTAACGGCTGGAGATAAAGACCTTTTTTGGGACTGATTATAGTTGTAGTCATAGTGGCAGTATGTTTCTTTGTTATCTGAAGTCCCTAATCAAGCTGGCTAGCTCATTCATTTAGTCCAACCGCAGCTCTCCCGTCCTGCCTCAAATGACCAGCTGCAGAATTGACACAAGAATTCGTTCCTTACCAGGAGCAAGGCTCGACTTTACCCACTCTGGGCTGGCCGGATTCTGCTGGAGCTAATGATACTGACTAGTACTTAGTACATAACAGAAAGTACTACCATGCTACAACGGCCAATGCGAGCCAACCAATAAGCCGCCCACTTCTTACCACTTTAAACTCCCAAAGCCGCCACGTAGAGCCCTTCACTTCCTGCCCTGCTGTCAAAACCTTGTTTGGCAAGAACTGGTACCACTAATTATTCAAGTTCTCGTTCTTTTTTTTGCGCCTTGAACCACGACATCTTTTCCTCCATTGAACCTTTTCAGTTACTAATTCTCACCCTGAACGCCATCGCCGTTCTATTTCACTTAGCCCTCTACGCACTCTGTCTGATTACATCGCCCAAGTCATAACCCAAACAAATACCGCCAAAATGTCCGGAGAAGCCTGGCTCTATCTGCTGTCAGTGTTGATCAATGCCGTCAACCTGTTCCTACAAGTCTTCTTTACCATTATGTACAGCGATCTCGAATGGTGAGAGGACCCCTCCTGTTATCTCTCCTGCCATTTAAAATTCTCAGCAAACAATACATATAGCCAGCTGTTTTTTTTCTCTCTGAGTTTTCCCAGCTAGCTTATGTGATATTCGGCCCTGGAAAGAAAAAGACCACATAGGGCTTATTTCAGCCCCTCCCTCCATCTTGTGCATTGAATGATATGCTAACCACAACCTACTTGTCTTGTACCTAGTGACTACATCAATCCTATTGACCTCTGCAACCGCCTGAACACCTACATCGTCCCCGAAGCTGCCGTCCATGGTTTCCTGACTTTACTATTTCTCATTAACGGTTACTGGCTGCCATTGATCTTGAACCTGCCTCTGCTTATTTGGAATGTGAAGAAGTAAGTTGCATATACGACAATAACGTCACGATCTATGTGTACGGCCTAAAAGTGTAAATTGCTAACTTTAATTCAAGGATTTTCGACAATGTTCATCTGTTAGATGCTACTGAGATCTTCCGCAAACTCAACGTTCACAAGAAGGTACGTATCCATCGCTCCTTCTGAATATTGTAGTCTTCAAATCATGTTGCGCTATTCTAACAATTTGTTTTCATGTATAGGAGTCTTTCTCGAAGTTAGCCTTCCACTTGATCATGTTCTTCTTCTACCTCTACAGCATGATTATTGCCTTGATCAAGGACGAATCAAGCTAAACGCCTCGTCAACTAGCAGTCTATCTTGCGTCCTTAAAATATCTCAATTTATCGGCCTGTCCATCATCTCGCAGCTATCCTACCAACTTAAATTCACAACTGGAAGATAATTATAGCCATGCGATCGCCAAGCCGACGTCATTAGCACACGCACACGCGCTAAATCGAGCCAACATTATGTGTTCGAGTTCGTCTATAATCTACAGTTTCACGACACCGAAGTCTTCCATTACACGTCGGCCTACCAGTCACGTCTTTCCCCTTGTTCTACTAGCGAGATCTCTCATCTCTGTATTTCCTTCTTTTCTATTTGTTTTTGGATATCCACACTGGCCAATTATTAAGCTACCCAATGAGCTTGGGAGAGTCATTGATACCAACTATGCCATCTATATTGCCTGTTCTATGATATGATACCCGTCATCTTAATGCCGTGTTTCTTGAAAATTTACTGCATATGTTGAGCCGGCCTAGCTGTCCTCCTTGAATGAATATGATTTCCGCATACATCAATATCCATTTCTGTATATCGTCGTAACTTTTTCTCATGTCATGATATGCGGGGTTAGTTGGCAATTTAGCTCTCCAAGCTTGCTTGCTATTTCGCAACCTCGTCAGTAACACTTAATTTCGAAAAGGGGAAAGAAGTTGCAAAAATATGTACTAACTTACTAATACATGTCGAAAGAAAATCAAAAGTCGACTCAAAAGGTATTACTATTATCATTAAATAAAAACAGTTGAATTCCACTCATAGTTTTCAAGCTTCAGTTTGTTCATTTGATCACATGCGCATTGTGTTACCATTAATCATTCAGGCCTCTTAAGAAAGAATAGTGGGCCCAAGGCTGTCACCCATTCACGTTTTTTCGACCTTAGTGCAGCGCAAAGCGACAAGGCTGTGCGCATACTTTTTTGGTATGCCGCTATCACATATCATCACATCTACACTTTCGAAGCACAATAAACCATCTTACATTCATACATACGCTAAACCATACACAAAATCTCCAAAGGCCCGCAAGCATACAATACAGCAACATCTTGGGTTTCATACAATACGACATGGTGGATCTCAATAAGTTTCCCGCCAATATGGTGCCGAAGGACGCCCTTATTTTGAGGGATCAAGCACCAGCATCACATTCTATGGACATCTACAGTGGCGACCAGCTTACTCAGTCTTCTGCCGGCCCTTCAAATCCATTTGCACAAGACGACCCCAAGAAGCGAAAAAACAACATCTTAACTGGATTTGCGGAAGAAACCATTGTCAGCGAACATGTCTTCCGTGCAAAGCATAGGGCTGTTGAGCGTCGCGGCGGCCCAGAACGAGAGTTCAAGTCTTCTACAGATGTGAAGAAGGAGGCTGCGCAAATACGTACTACGCGCGAAAAAAAGGGTGATGCGACCATCGTCGAAGGTGCTGGGGCCTACGTAGGGCCTTGGGCCAAGTACAAGCCGAAGTACCATGAAGTTGTCGATGGCGAAGAGCCTGCTAGCGATGAAGAGTATGAAGAAGTCGAGGTCACTGACGACGAAGATGTTGTTGCCAGTGGCGCTATCACATCTGCGCCAAAGCTTGCCCTCGAGCGCAGAAAAGAAGTCGAAAGCCTGGGAGCAGAAACCACCACTTTCCATGGCTCAGAAGAGCACGATTACCAAGGACGGACATATAGTAGGTTTATATGTATCTCATTGCTTATCAAATTGGACCATTATTAATATTATTAATTCTTTATAGTGCACATTCCTCAGGACCTCAGTATCGATCTTCAGAAAGAGCCCGGCGCCACGACTATGTTTATCCCCAAGAAACAGATTCACGCCTGGAAAGATTGCAAACAAGCCGTCACAGGCCTTCGGCTGTTTCCCAATTCTTCACACCTACTTCTTGCCGCCGGCGCCGATTCTACAATCCGTATATACGATGTTTACCATTCGCGCGAACTTCTGCGATCGTACCATGGACACAGCAAGGCACTCTCTGACATACACTTCAATCATGATGGTAGCAAATTTATGAGCTGCTCATGGGATCGCACGATGAAACTCTGGGATACAGAAACTGGCCAATGCATCTCCAAGTTTTCAAATGGAAAGACTGCCCACGTAGTCAGATGGAACAACATGTCAGTTGACCACCACAACGAATTTATTGCCGGCATGTCAAACAACAATATTATCCAGTACGACACACGTCAGGGCAATGATATCATCCAAGACTACAATCACCACTTATCGGACATCACAACGCTAGAGTTCCTCGACGAGGGTCGTCGTTTTATGAGTTCGTCTAATGATAAGACGGTACGCGCTTGGGATTATGGTATTCCTGTCCCAACTAAAATCATTGCAGAGATTGATATGTTTGCGTATACACGAAGCTGCCTGCACCCTTCTGGGAAGCATGTCCTGTACCAGAGCGGCGACAACTCTATTCTGGCGTACTCAACAGGCGACAAGATTCGCCAGAACCGAAAGAAATGTTGGAAGGGACACCACACCGCTGGTACGGCGATCGATGTCACAGTCAGTCCTGATGGCCAATTTGTCACAAGTGGTGACTCGGCTGGTTTCCTTGTATTCTGGGATTTTAAGAGGGGTACAATGTTACACAAGCTTCAGGCCGGTAACAAGGCGCTCACATGCGTGGTTTGGTCAGAACAAGAAACATCTAAAGTTTTTACGGCCAGTCAAGACGGTCAAATTCGTCTCTGGGATTAAATTATGCTCTTACTCAACATATATTCACACATGGTCCTTCTTCGTCTTTCAAAGGTCTTCAAGTCATATCAAGCATATTTTTACAGACGCATTCAAATCACAAGTGATGCATTTGGAAACTAGCCAAGAGGAAAAAGAGAAATACCATAATCTAATAAAGACAAATGAGATGCATTGGAGTAAAGTACATGCAAAGAACTAGCTAGCCAAGAAGAGAGAATAGAAAGAAAGCCAAGGATAATAAAATTCCGAGAAAGAACAATTACGAGCAAAAGTAACTAACACGATGATGACCGATACATTCGATCAAGACAAAGGAAAACGGTTGACAATAAAAAGCAAGCACAAGTTAAACCGAACAGTGAGAGCCAAATATTGATGAAACATAAGGAAAGATATAACCCAACGTTTCTTTGTGGGAGAGAAAGGAAATAAAGTGACTATAATGAGTGTAATGAGAAAATGTAGAGATTGTGTATTGGTAGTGATGAGCGGCCGAATAGCTCCGGGTTTCGATATTCGTTTCGATATACATATCGATCAGGCTCCTTGAAACCGGTTATTGCAAAACGAGCACAAGCAAATTTTCAGACATAGCATGCATAGTGACTCAGTATTATTACACTAGTTCATATCTATGCAGTGCATATCACATACTTATACTTGCCTTAACAAGCGGAATGTACATTAATGATAATGTTGCTTATTAATGAAGTGCTGTTGGCTAACCAAGTAATGAATGCGTATTGTAAATGCGTATTGTAAATGCGTATTGTAAATGCGTATTGTACAAGTTTAGGATGAAGACAACAATTGACCAGGTACATCTAGTGGGAGGTTTCTTCGTGAGCTTTTTGGCTTTTTTTGATATAATGAAACGGACGTCTCAAATTCATCTCTGCTGCAGATACGCAATATAATCACGAGAGCTTGCCAGAAGCTTTCGTGTATTAGTTCTTCTTGACTGATGCCATAAAATGATGTTGGCAATCAGGACATGTAGACTCGGTTGCTTTCTGATTCACGCGGCTACAGTGGCATATCCAAACTTCCTGGCGCGCCTTAGTAGTGATCAGGTCTCCGGCATTGTGAAGCCCATGATGTATACCACAATCTAGGCAGTAGCGGCGCAAAGTTACAGCCTGCCTTTGGGGAGCAGCAGTCTGAAGCAGGGGTTCCTGCGTTATGGGCACAACCTTTAGGACCATAGGTGCAGCACCCACAACTTTGTCGCTAGTAGAGTCCGACTCTTCTAATATTAATGGCTCAGATTCAGACTTATCTAGAGACTCGACTTGGGACTCGGTAGAACATGGCATCCATTTGCCACTCGAGGCATCTTGGTAGAATTGAACGTAACCTTGGTCAGCATCGAAGTGTGCAGGGCCACGGACGCGGAAGCATATATAGCAGGCGAAGTTACCAGGATGCTCCTGTCCGTTGACTTGTCCTGGCCAATGGCGTCGAAAGTGGTTTTCCGCTGTCATGACGTAGGAGAACTTATCTTCGAATGATGCAACTTGGGGATTGACGATACGGTTCAGAAAAGGGCTGACTTGCGAAAGAGATATTAACGACTTATAGTCCAGGTGGCTGAAGATCATACTCTGCAACTCTCGTGGGAGCAACTCAAAACTGGTTGTAGGGGCGGATGAAGAGACCATGGAGGTGATATCGTCGACGATAGGCGCAAGAGCGAATTCGATGTCGGCGGATGACCGAGGAATCGACGAGTTAGCGTTAGCGGCGACCGCGGCGACCGCGGCGAAGTTCATAGAGCTCCGACGAGAGACACTGGGCGTAGGAAGGCGGGCGGAAACGATGCGGCGACGCTTGGGTGACTGAACTGGAGACTCATCACCATCACGGCTATCCAGGCATCGTTTCTTGGGCGACAACGGTTCTCTCACGCGCTTCATGGCAGTTGATAACGAGCTAGAGCTAGTCTTGGGGCTCAAGATACCGGGGACAGGAGCGGATTGTGTTTGCGGTAGAGACGTAGTATCCTTGTTTGAGCTAGAAACAATGGGCGAAGACGGGCGATCGGTGCAAGAGGCAACACCCGACTTGTGACTAGGATCTTCGTTGCAGAGAACGTCGGAGAAGAAGGCCTTCGTAGTGGCCATGGTGAAAATAGTTAAAGCGTGTAAGGAAGTGCGTTTGTATTGTTACAAGTGCCAATATCAAGAGAATTGGCTACTAAAAAAAAGAGTAAGGAAGTTGTGCAATATTGAGGCAGCAGAAGCCGTAATTATTGGTAGGAGTCGATCAGTTGAAGCCCGAAAGTAGGCCAAGATGAGTGAACCTAGTCGAAGTGACAGAGAGCAAGTAATTAGTGCCAAAATGGTAGTCGGCACTAATACGGATATACTATGATGATGGTACAAGACAGACAGACAGATTAGAGCATACAGCGCGTAGTTGAGGCAGATAGTAGCTGCAGCCAAAGTATTTGCAAAACGATGATAATGGAAACGAAAGTAGTAAGAGCTTTATAGACGAGAGTGCCAAAAAGACTAAGTAGGATCGATATTAGAAGATCTGGCAAGATGGATAAAAGCAGAAGAAAACGAATGCTAGTTAATAAGAGGGCAAGGTAAAGATGGTCGACCGAACAACAAATAGACAGACAAGAAGATAGAAAAGTAGAAGAGCAAGAACAAGAAGAAGCTAAAGGAGTGTGAGGAAGGGAACGATGCGACGATTAAATAAAGTAAATGAAGAAGCTGTGGCTCGAGGGTCTCTGCACAAATGGACAACGGCAACGATGAAAAGAAGCACAGCAGGAAGAAGAAGACAAATTGTGCAGAAATATTAAAGAAAGAGAATAAAATGGCACAACAAAGAGCAAGGAAGTAGAAGGGAATAAAAAGTTGTAGATGCGTGCGATGAAGTGACTATAGTAAAAATGGTCTTGGGAACGGACGTGCGGCAAAGAAACAAGTCCAAGAGCAAGCTAACTAAGTTGCGAAGGATTAACAGAGCTGCACGAAAGAGGAGAAGAGAACAAGGGATTCAGTGAAAGAGATGTGATGGGTGGTAGCTTGGCTAGTCCAACTACCAGAGCGAAACACAAAATTATGCTAGGGAGTCCCCGGACCCAGTGTCTGGGTATCTTGGATGATACTTCGATGTCTTGTATGCCGATGCCCTGATACTGGATTGGCAGGGAGCTCCAGAGTCAGATATTAGTGATAGCTTGTGAGAAAAATGGATATCGTGAAGAAAGAGTCTCGGGGTCAGAATCAGATAAGCTTTGCATAGACATCAAGACGGCAAGAGCGAAGTTGAGACGAATAAAGAAACACAGTCTCGGTGAGAGCTTCGAGTTTAGCAGCTACAAGATTTGGGGTTTCTTTTTTTTTGCATTTTGTGCACTTGCCGTTCCCGTTTAGTTAGGCGTTCTTCAAAGCCGGTTGCCTTGTCTTGGAGTTTCTTCTGAAAAAGAGAAAAGAAATTTCCTGTGTCGGCTAATATGCATATACTATAGAACAGCCACAGCATATACAGAGAAATGGGCACAGCGGTGGAAAGACCGTATAATTGCATCAACCTAACATGGCAGCCTACTATGGTTGCTTTACCTTGTTTCTCGACAATGCAACATATTTTAGAGCATAATGGGGATACGCAGCGCAACATTAGCACCCATTTGCCCCTTTAGCTGCACCTCAACATCTGGGTTGTCTCAGGCCTCACATCTGCAGCGATCGCGAAACCGACTCTACATATTTACCGCATATACACAGTCGAGAAAAACGCCCTAGCCGATCAACCAGCCAGCCAGCCTAGCGGGCTTTCTCAAATCTTACGACTAGCCGCTCAATGGCCACTAAACCGAATCGAACCGGGGCCAAAGTCTTTGCGCTCCTGCATTGTACCGGACAACGGCCGGCTGGAGCTACACAGCTTACAGCAACAAGATGAGAAGAGGGCCGGAGGGAGGCAGCAGCGAGGCAGAACTCAGAACTACTACTAGGACTACCAAAAGTAACTACCTAGCTACCTAGCTTGACTTAAACTAGGGAACACAGGAAAAGAAGAGGACTGTGAGCTGCAGCTTGCATGTCGTTTACTATCTGGCTAGAGCCCTAGCTACTAAACTCAACAGCCACGGCAACATATAGTCGCCGCTGCAGCGCACCAACATTCTATATGCACAGTGCTGCCCATGCCATGGTGACGACATGCCACGATATGCACATATGCCTGCACATCTTACATCACACCAATATTACAATGAATAGCATGTACGAGCGCCATGTAATGTAATGTACCTGCATATATTCCCTCCCCACAGTTAGCACTTAGGCGAGCCACGACGTAGTGCAAGGAATCTCAAGAAACACCCGCTTGGCGTTCGTTTCCTAGAGGTTTTTTTCCCTTTGTTTATAGCTGTTATCTTGTCTATTTGGGAAAGATAGAACGCCTCACTACTTACTTGCCAGCTTCTTTATACGTATTACCTCTAGCCCCTAGCCATGCAGATTCTTCTGCCTGAGACACGGCTAAGCTTGTTAAAGAACGAGATCACATCAGTGAAGATTGCGGCGGCAGCCAAAAGACTGACTTCTGTTATCCGACGAGGAAGAGAGACTAAGAGACAAGGGCATGCCCAAATCATGAAATAAACGCTTCGGATGAATTTGAGGGTTAGGGTTGATTCTGGCCTATGCAGTCAAGCTATATTACCGTCATTTCATTCTCATGTGGTTCCGTTTGTTTTCCCACTCCCGTAAGGTTCCTGTGACCTGACCAGCCCCTCTCTTGACCTTAATGGGGTACAGAAGGGACAGAAGCCGCATATGTTGTGTCTCCTCGCATGCAGCTTCCCTACATTGGTTAAGGGAAAAAGAAACGAAAAGATAAAGACAGAGGAAGACCACGATTAATAACGACAAGAAGCCCTCTATGGTAATATCCCCATCCAATTCAGTGACTGGCTCGTTTATTAGCAGCAGCCAGTCTAGCGTTATGATGTTATGTAGCTACTAGTAATATTCCGATCGAGAAGCTAGCCACCACTAAATTTGCTAAGTACGCCTACGTCAAAAGATCACCGTACCATCCCTGAGAAAATCGAAGACTTCAATATATCGACAGGCCCTGCTGTATAGCTTTAGTTGGCAAGAAACATTTTGAAAAATGCCAAACGAGCGCTGTTTGTCTAGTGCATTGAGGGTAGGACGGGAGGAAAAGTAGTGTGTAAAAATAGCGCCGCCTTCAAACACTTTACAACCCAAGCCCATCCTCTTGTCCCTCATATATTACATTATTGCTCAGAACACAACAGTACAAAGTAGCCTCCAATTTAAGCAGCATCAACACGATGCAATGCAACTCATCGTTTGCTGAACTTCCCTTCCCCTCCGTTTCTTGCCTTATTTGCACACTGCCATCAATGTTACCTCTGTACGTGCGTACTCTACATCGTAGTGTTTGGAATATAGGATAATTACCCCTTCAGAGCTCTGTGCCCCCTCTCAGATCCCGGTCAGTACGAGGTGGGTGCACTCCGCGGTTTCTTCCCTTACCGTTCCATGCCACCCTACACTCGTCTGCCCAACCAAGATACCAGTATCAGTGCTAGTCATGCTGCCTTCTTCTTGTTCGTCGGACAGATTGATACTACTACTAAAGCTGCCTTCCTAGGCAGGTCTGGCCTTCTGGAACCATTTTCACCCAAAGTACAAACGCAGAAGAAAAAAAGTCGTCACCCGCTTTGACAAGGAAAAGCTAGATACGCCGCCGCAACGCTACATGAATGGAAACACAGCCTGAGGAACAGCGTCATAAGAGCCTGTAGAGAAGCCGCTGGATGTGATTATATGGATCGCCCTGCCCATATATGTAAGCCAGGGAAAAAACAATTGGGTGAAGAGTGAACAGACAGATACGAAAACCATGCTATACTTATAAACGCTGAGAGTCTTTAGTACTAAGTGCCCTTTTTCTTGTTACCTAGATGTATGACCATAGAGATAGAGATAGAGAGAGAGAGAGCTTAACAGCACAGCCAAGATAAAATTGCGTGAGTAATACTGACGCTAACGCTCCAGTTCAATAATGCACGCAGTTGAAGTTTATTCTCCTTCCCTGCTCACTATTTATCGTTATTCACTCAAGCCAACCTAGCTCTTCATGTAAAGCCCAGTCTTAACCCAATGTCTCTGACACTGTCTCAAAAAGCTATGCATAAAACCCCATGCATGAAAGTACAGGTGCATAAGTTTCCTTGGCAACCCAATGCAGGTAAAAACTTACAGCGACTAAGTACCAAGTGTAAGAAGGAAAAAGAAACGAAAACTTTTATCTAATACCCATAGGTTAGCTGCAAACGTGACGGCCAATTTAAACCTGCAGGAGACTAGCCTGTCACATTTGCATTTGCATACAATCCCTCAGATAGGCTTAATCAGGTGGTTTGTGCGTACGTTTCCATTAAAGCTGGATTGCTCACCTTGACTGTCCGCTTGCTGCTGTGTTCCCAGCCACACTAGATTAAGTTGGGTTTTTTTTTTCAGCATCTCTCTAGCGACTTAGTTTGTTGTTTTTCTTCGTATTATAAACTTGTTTGTTAGAACATGTTGACAAATAGTGATCACCGGAGCTCAGCAGCAGCCAATCATTGCCAGACCAGTCGACGTTCGGTTGTATTATCGTTCGTTTTCCAAAGCAGATTAGAAAGACCATGATTAAGCTCGCCACATTTAGCGTCGCCTAGCTGGGTCATTTCCTTATTGTTGAGTTGACCTGCCCGAGGGGAGCTTTCGGAATATACCGAACAGGGGTATGTTTATGTGCCG
This sequence comes from Endoconidiophora laricicola, assembly GCA_001640655.1. NCBI lineage: Eukaryota > Fungi > Ascomycota > Sordariomycetes > Microascales > Ceratocystidaceae > Endoconidiophora > Endoconidiophora laricicola. The sequence continues at coordinate 42,765 of LXGT01000024.1, forward strand.
CATATGATACATACTATCATCTATATGGGTGGCGTTCTGTGGCGCATAAGTAGGTCACCACATATCATAAACTACGCATAGTACAGCATGAATAATGGCTAATGTAAAGAAGGCAAGTGATAATCATGATGTGGATTGAATAAAAAAGTATATATATGCATATACAATAGAAATATAAAGCCGCTCGGGCCCCCTCTCTCCTAATATCACCTTAGTATCTAATAAATGTGATGAGATACTGTCCAGCCATTACCATGTAGATGAAAACGATATATCTCCCAGCTCTCAGCATTCCCCCTTCCTGTAACTTCCTCGCCTGACCAAGATGCTACCCCTATACCCAGTGGTTAGCTCTAAGCCACGTAGTTGAGAAGAAGCGAGTTATAAAAGGTATATCCAGTTCCGCTCGGGGGCTCAAACGAGTACATATAGTCACCCCACCATGGGCCAGCTGACCACCATAGCGCACCTTGCCAAACATCACTGTTCTCCTTGAGGTGATCCAAAAGACCCGTGATAGCCTCCATACACTGCGTGTTGGCACCGCCGGCAACTTCGCCTAGTACTCCAATCTTGTTGTTCGCCTTTAGCCACTCAGTAGCTCCGACGACGCGCTGAACGCCCACATCAGTCGATACACACGCCTCAGAAGTCCCCGAGCCGTCGGAATCAAGGTACTGGTGCATCTCGTACACAATCTTGTTCTCGGGATCAGTGAGGCTGACAAGGTTGGTATTAGTGGTGTTCCACGTCCAGGCACCAGTATACGAGTTGCCCTCAACGAATATGTACTGTGAAGTGGCACCAGCAGCTCGAATGCCGTTAATTGCAGCCTGGTTCAGCTGCAGAACATTTTCACTAGTCATATCGTGATACTCATTGTTAGTATCGAAGATGACCTTGCCGTTGCTCTTGAAATTCGTAGCCAGGTTGTTCCAAAACTTTTCAAACCCCGTATAATCAGTAATGACAGCACCGTTATAACGTCCATAGTTGTGAGGGTCCAGCACAGCATAGGCACCGTTCTGGGTGATAAAGTCAACCGCAACAGAGTAGTTTGTGAGATAGGATGTATCCAGATTGCCATTCAGTGACGAAGGAGACATGCGTTCCATCAAGAATGGCAAACGGAACGTGTTGAATCCTTGGCTGATGAGCATCTACGGTAACGAAACTGTCAGTTTCACATTATATCATATGTTTTCCCAATTATATGTTTTCCATAATATGCACTTACCTGGATGGTTGAAGTATTAGCAAAAGTAAAGTCAGTTCCAAATGTACCCGGTAATTTCGCAGCGCCGAACTCGGCACCACTCTCGCTTGTTCCCACCCATTTTAGACCGCCACTGTTAGCAGTTGCATTGCAACTCGTCGTCACGTCTCTGCGAGTACTTTTTCTAGCCGACACAACACCAGCTAGTACGCAAATAACGGTTGAGAACCTCATGATAAGCAGTACTACTGAAATATTTGTCTAACAGGCTGACTTTCGGAAGAGATAAAAGTTTGATGTAGGTAGTTGGACAAGAGTGTATGGCAGATATCAGTTCATCAGCATAATATATAAAGTTAGCAAAAAAACGAAAGGCTACCAGGCCTGTAGAGAAAGGGAATGATGATCAAAGATATGTGGATAGACTTCTTAGACGAAGGGCATGCCACACTTTATATATCTCTTACATGCAAGTTTTGACTTGTCCATGACTTTAACAAGACAACTCCTATCTTGTTGCGGCATTTCAAGACGTGCCATAAAAGTCCCCCTTTAATCTTAGACGCACTAAAACAAGGTTCTTGCTAAGAGACGTGATAGTTACATAGAATGAGCATGTTCCCATGTCAAATGCTTTTAGGTAGCAAGGATACAGCTAGATCTCTCAATAACGACGACCTCAAAGTTGGTATACTCCAATACTAGTATTACTGTTTTCTTTATCAACTCCAACATCAGGAACTTCCGTCATTTGAAACTAGGTAGTATATCACTTTGCAAGTTCATCCCAAAGTAGGGGAAATCATCCTTAATTTTTACGAATATACTAGCATGGTATCGATGATTAGGGTGATCCATGTACGAAAATATAAAAGGGATCACGTATCAGACCATTCTCAGACATCTCAAACGTGATGATACTACTTTTTTGTTTCTAATTACAACGCGAAATTGACTCGCCCATGACAAGTTTTCGTCTAGACAAAAGCTTGCTAGTTGTGAAAATGCTAGTTTCTTGATTTCTCTAGATTATATATTACATTGGAGAGCCCTTGGGCATATGATGATGTTGATGTTATACTGTCCTGCCTTGCGTTGATCGAATTCTACATTAGACAGGCCCTTGGGCTTATAAGCTAGCTCAGGGGTCATGCTTAGGTGGAGTTTGTAAGCCTTGCTAGGGGTGTTTTTTCTGATATCTTAGTAGTATAGCCTAACTAAAAACAATTACATTTGCACAGCATTTATTAGAAGAAATGATAGGTGACTTAAATATTGAGTTTCTTAAGGTGTCACAGTTTTAGGTATTATCTGTTGGATTCATTGTTAGTATTCTAGCGGTTAGATCACTCCGCTAGGGTTAGGCTTCGCAAGTATCTTAGCATCGGTTGTTTGGATATCAACGGGGATGAGTTTACAGCACGATGGATCATCCAAGAAATCTATATCACGATTTTGCTATATTAGCTGAGTTTAGTGTGCCTTCTAAAGATATTTGGAGTGAGAGCTATTATGCTGTCCATCCTGAAAATTATCCAATCTAGGAACGTATGGTGGGAGATGTCGCTGTTCACTCTACGCACTAGTACTGTGAATTTGATGATGTAAATGGTAAGTTCTCCAAGCTTGCATTACTTGCATCTAGTAGGACACAAAATACTTTATCACGTAACTACCTCTAGTCATGTTTCCTCTTGTAGTAGACCACCAAGACTGTCATGGTTGCAAGAAAGCCAATGAAACAATCTTACCTAGATATACAATAGACTTTCAAGTCTTGACTATATGTCACCAAAAAGAGCTTTGTCTAGCACATCCGTTGCTGCAGCTTGTTGCTATAAGAATATAGCCAAAATTGAAGGGGCCACAGAGGCGCTCTGCTAAGTTGGCCATTGGCGGATAGACGTACTTGGAGCCGCTGCATACATAGTACTAGCTACATATCAGTAAGAGCTTAAGGCCTTGACATATGTAGGTAAGGGTTTAGGTTGCATCGGACAAAGAGCTATAACAAAGCACATTAGCATTACAAAAACTAGGACGAAAACTTTTGTTCTGTACAAAGTTAGATCAGATAATGATGATGTTAATGACTGGCCCGCTTTTTATGTTCAGATCTTACTTTCCTCAGTCTGCGCAGCGAGACCTAAGTCTGATCCAAAAATAGTAACAAATTTGTGGGTTGTAGCGCTTGATTTGATTAAGCGCGCTGCTGCAAGAATTCAGCCAATTATAGCGATAGACACAAGGTAGGTTACCTGTTTCTTAGAGAAAGCTAGTTTTTAATAGCTTTACATTGGACTAAGATCCGCCGATCGTTAACATAGATTCGTGCTGCGTACCTAATCAGTTTTGGATTATAAAGAGGATTAGTATATAAAAAGCCAAGTTAAAGGAATAGTAATCAGTTATAAGTAATGTAGGTATTTTCGACATAAAGGCTTCTAATACTGAATAAGATCATTGTAAAAGAACTATAATAACTATCAAGGCTTCAAATGATAGTACAGTTCATGTAGAAAGATGATCGTCTTGTGTCTAATATAATAACATTGCCGCTAACTAGAAGACCTTGGGAATTTTCATCCTTGATTCGCGTTTATTTGGGAAACTAAAACCTACTAATATCTTTAGATGGTCTACCTACCAGTCAAATAGGTGAAAACTGGACATTTCGACGTCGGATCAATGTTTGCCTGTCTGGCTTTCCATTAAGATTCTGATGTCAGGTTGCGTTTAATTAGACGCGCAGATGTAGTTCACTTTATACTGATATTGGACCAAAAGCGAAATGTTTTTGCATAGCCGGAGACTTATTACACATTCTAATAGTATCCAAAAGAATTGGCCTTGTAATAAACTTCGTTTCCTTTGCGGGCTCTTATACTTACTTATAGCTTTACTTTGTAGGTTAGCTGCGAAATGGAACACGCAAGGATTTCATATCTGTATACTGTATATATCCTAGATCTAGATAAGTGTTATGCTGGTTATGTTTGACGCCCTTCTTTACGCCCCTGCCTGTCGACTTGACCCCGTACCATATAGCCGCCTGTATTTAACCTCTTGATTTGCTAACCGCCCACGTCCTAAAACCAGCTGTATAACGCTAGCTTCTGGCCAATATGATGGCCAGCTTCACTTAAGACGGACTATTTCAGACACTATCAGCTGTTTCATCTCCCCTCATTGGCACTTACAGAGAAGAGACGAGGGGAGGGGTGTGTGGTGCACGTTTGTGTCTGTATATCTAATTGTGTGTAGATTGTTTGTATGAGGAATAATCTAGGAAAGAACCCAGAAGCGATGATATTCCTACCCGGGAAACATACACAACCCCTATAGTCTTCTGCTAGTAGTTCAACGATATGAACTGGAGTCTAGTTCTACTCCTCTTGGCACTTTGGAGCTGTGTCTGAAACTTTGCTATATGCAAAATCTCCTTCCTCTCGCTTGAACACTGGACTGTGTGGCCATGAAAAAGGCGCTTATGACATGCGCGCTTGTGGCTCTTAGTTATACAAAGTTATTAATGACCTCGATTCCCCAGCCTTGGCAATGGGTTTCCAGTCTATCTTGATAATCTCATCATTGCATCTTTTTTTCATATAGCCTTCTGGTAAGGCTAACCTGTCACTCGCTTCAAACTCCTTCCTGTTCTTTTTGTATCATTGCCTACATATCACATATTTATCAAATTCCATACTCCATTTATTCAGATTCATAAACCATTACTTCTCCAAAGCATCTAGCTTCTATATAATCTAGTCATGCCCCCTGCCGCTCGGCAATCACACAACTCTTTAGCACGCTTTAACCCTCTTGCCACTCCACGAGCAGTCATGACCCCGAACGCCCACAACTCTGGCTACACTTTATCTAGTGTACGGGAACCATATTACTCACCTGTTAGCGAGGGCAGAACACCTGCATCCCACAACCAAAGTTATGAATACTATGACCAACTGCCATCCATGAGAGATGATAACACCGACAACAGCTTCAACGACGAGCTCGCAGATGATGATAGTGATGATGAAGGCGAAGACTCCAGCAGACGTGGCAAAGGGGTCAAGTGGAGCAACGAAGAAGACGATCTCTTGGTGCACCTCCGACGACGACGCGGGCGTTGGTCTGAGGTAGCCAAGGCGTTCAAGGGCAAAACTCCTAACGCCTGCCGCAAGCGGTATGAACGTATCCAACAACGCAAGTCAATTTCTGAGAAGAGTATTGAGGATGATAAACAGCGCATTGCTGTTGCGTACCGGGAAGTTCGAGAAGAAATGTGGAAGCTCTTGGAACAGCGCATGCCAGGCACGAAATGGGACAAACTAGAGAGAACAGTAAGACATATATCAGAGATATATTTCAGGGGACCAACAGCTAACATATGTTACAACGTAGTGCTTCGAAATGGGCGAGGTCGAGATCAAGAAACGGTGGAAAGACTCCTACAAGACTTCTTCTGGCATGGATTTGCCACTAATGCATAACTCCCAACACGAAATTGCAGGCTCATCCACAGGTCTTGGAATGGCTTCAGGCTATCCTCAGACATCCAGCACCAATATCCAGTCACTTATGGCTTCCGACGCTGTACCATTCGGCCATGCGGATATGATGCCCCAAACAAGTGGATACTCGATGCCCGGCATACCGTCAGCTTCACCATACTATCCATCGGGAATTACCCATAGCCAGGGCCAATCTGGACACTACAACAACATGCACCATGCTTCCTCGCATCACTCAAACTATGGCACGTCGAATGATTTGCTCGGTTCTGCTATGTCAGGCGGATATATCAGCCACGCTGCCATGAACGGGTCGCACTACCCGGTATCATCACGTCTAGCATCAACAGATATCGGTATTAATACTCTAATTAACCGTCCTATGTAAGATACTGTTGACGATGAGCTTGTTCGCATGTTTCAAGATCACTTCTTAGTGATCGGATCTTGGAGTGTTTGCTACTGCATACGATGAGGATACATAGTGGTATAAGCAGTTATTTGGTAGTATGCGGCTATCAGCTTCAGCATCATACCTGCCCGCTGGCAGTTTATCAGATCTGTATACTTTGTACGGAAAGGGGGTTTACATTTTGGCGTTATGGATACTAGCACATGCTTTCTTTTCTTATTTTTCGTCATTGTTGGGTGGGTGGGTTGGGGGAGGGGTTGTTTGAGGCGGCAGATTTGATATTTATGGCACGAAAGCATAATATAGAATGCATTATTTCTACGTATAGAAACTAGCACTGGTTACTTACCCTCTCGTTCCGATGTGGCTTTAAAAACGGCCTCTAGATTCATGAAACTGTAAGAAGAATTGGTTATTGTGGTGATACAGAACCTGAGACTGAAATAGACTTTTGATTATGACATGACTCCGGAGCTACCCAGCTCGTACTAGGCTTCAGAGTGGATATAATTTGATACTAGTTGTATATTTCAATGCATTGTATGTGATGCATCATCTAAAGGCTAGTGTTTGGGTAGTTGAAGTGAGCATGAAGGCGGCTATTGTGCTAAGCGCCAAGCTGTTATACAAAAAAGGGAGGACTGAGGCAGTGTTCCATAGTAGCTACAGATACATGGCAATATTGAAATGCTGGCGCCCAATCATAGCTGTACTTGGCACAGAATCTTAGATGAATGGGTATCTGATACGTGACTTGACAACACTTGATGAATGGTTTTTTACTTCTTCGACTTGGGCAAAGGGATATCCAAAACTTCATCTTCCCATAGGTCATCTTCATCATCACCCACTATACTCTTCCAGATACGCGACCACATACCCTTCTTCTGGGCCAAAGCAAGAACAAGAACACCAGGGAGGTGCCAAACGCTAGCCCAAAATAGCCCACGAGCAGTTCCCTTGTAGCCCTGTTCCTGGTAGAACCGGATAGCTTGCCACAATAGCCAGCCATTTATTGGCGTGCTTGTGACAACATAGCTCCAATCCGTGACACCGACAGCACATAAACCCCAGCAAATAGGGAAGAATGCCAGGCTATAACGTAACGCTACTCTAGCATTACGAACTGGGTTTGTCCAGCTTAGCATGCGTAGACCGGCTGCTTTATACTCCTCGCGAATGGGCCAGGAGAGCGCCATAAAATGGGGGAATTGCCAGGCAAAAAGTAAAGCAGCAAGCAACCATCCACCTATGGAACTCTGGTCACTAGCGAATAGGAGTTCCTTCCATGAGCCATCGTCAGTGGCGTTCTCACCTGCAGCAGCTGCCCATCCCATTAGTGGTGGAATACCACCGACTACAGCTCCGACCCATGTGTTAGCAGCCGTCAATGCCTTGAATGGTGTATATATTCCCGCATAAATGAAGATGTTAGAAGCGCCCAAAAAAGCAACTGTTGGATTGACTCCGTAGTATAGTAGGCCAGTACCAGTCAATGCTGAAAATACAGCAAAGGCAGCAGCGGCACGTTTTGAAACAAGACCCCGGACCAACGGGCGGTTCCGAGTACGAGTCATCAAGGCGTCAGTCTTGGGCTCATAAAGCATGTTAAGAGAATTAGCTGATGCAGAGCAAAGATATGTCCCAGTAGTGAGGAAGAGCAGCGTCAGTGTGCTCAATGATGGAGTGTCGGTCATTGTAGGTGTAAGGAATGCTGGCACCGGGTACAAAGCATACGGGACCATCGCAGTAAGAACGACAAGTACGGTGAGGCGAGGCTTTGATAAAGCCATGAATGAAGCAAAAAGGCGTCTTGGTGATGAGTCTGGGAGCTGTGATGCAGCCGTGGTGAGTACAGAAGAAGCGTCAGGTGGCATATGGTTGACAGCCTTTCCGGAGTCGGCAGCCGCATTGGCAGCAGCAGCAGCTTGTCGACGCTCGATTTGTCGTCGCCGATGTGGTGGGAGGTGAGATATGTCGGGCTGTGGTTGTTTGTCATAACCGTTCTTCTCAGACGCGTTAGACAGAGTCTGGGTTTGGGTCAATAGCCGCGTCTGGCCTTTGTTGGAGATAGATGACCGTAGTGATACGGCAAATGAGTTAGAAAGCGACAGGCGCATGCTGCTCGTGATGAAGAAGGACGAGTCGAACTTGGCAGAAGTAGCGGCGGAGAAGTTAGAGTTGCAGCGAGGTTGGCCGATTAGAAACTGAAAGCCGGAGAGCTGCGGTCTGCTTGCGCCGTTCCTATAGCTTGAGATTACCCCGGCGCGGGGGATTAGAATAGTAGTTTTTCTTAGCACAGCTGGACCGCTGCTCGGGGCAGCTAGTCTCAATGGAAGCGTCATAATTGAGGGTGTTTACGACGCATATCGGTAGAACAAAAAAAGCATACGGAGGCAGACGATCAGACAATAAACATCTTCTTCAAATCTGGCAAACGCGCAGGAAAGAACCGATATCAAGGCCGTCTATAATGCAAAGAAAGTCCAATGATAATCTCCACAACAAGGTTAATTGGCTGACTTCGAAAACTCTCAATTGTAAACCAAACAGTTAATCCTCTGCTATCGATAACATTGCCCAAGTAGTGGGGTCTTTATCCGATGCTTAGCCAGGTATACGATTGGACCCTGGAAGAAAAAAGTTACTGAAAGATTATTTCAGCACCGTTACAGTGCATGCATATGTTGAAAGTAGTGGCAGCCAGCGCCTATAGAGCCACTTACACCACTGGAGTTACAGAACAGACCCTATAGCTCTAGAAAGTCCTACCTACTAACCACGCGGTTTTTTTTTATCTCCTTCCGAATGGCACGGAGTGTGGTTAGGGCCAGTTTAGTCAACAGCGAAGCGAGGGCATCGCCAAATTTTTCCAGCTCCAAAGCTTTTACCACGACATCCGTACCTGACATTGCAAGTCTTCCCGCGGTTTTCATCAACCAATCCGATCGTCATCATGCGGGTTCTCCAGGTTTCTCGGGCGTTGATCGCTTTCGGCGCACCGTCGTTTAGTCTGCTACGAAGCCAAACTGGCCGGCGTTTGGCCGCAGCCCGAATTATTACGGGCTCCAATGCCACTACTCGCAATGTCGGCAGTGCCAGCAGCCGCATGTTCACTAGCTCTCGTGCTCTTAACTCTGTTGCTGCCCAGGAAGCGTAAGTATGCCCTTTCAATGGAGCAGATTCATGCATCGATCAGCCAGCCACTAAACATGTCTTGCTTGTAGGCTCCGTATGGCCCAGAGCGAAACCGCAAACCTCACTCCCGAAACAATTGCTGCCAAGATGAGCCCTGAGGAGGCAAAGCGTCTGTCCCGTGTGCGCAACATCGGCATTGCCGTACGATATCCCCCATATGCTGGTATACTGCGACTGCAATGGCCATGTGATCCCATAGCTAATAACTCGTCATCACTACTGTAGGCCCACATCGACAGTGGAAAAACTACCGTCACTGAGCGTGTTCTGTTCTACACTGGTAGAATCAAGGCCATTCACGAGGTTCGTGGTCGTGACAGTGTCGGCGCCAAGATGGACTCTATGGATCTGGAGCGTGAGAAAGGTATCACTATCCAATCCGCTGCCACCTTTGCCGACTGGACCAAAATTGAAGACGGCGAGGAACATGAGTACCACATCAACTTGATTGATACGCCTGGCCATATTGACTTTACTATCGAGGTCGAGCGTGCCCTTCGTGTGCTAGATGGCGCCGTCATGATTCTGTGTGCCGTCAGTGGCGTCCAGTCGCAAACTATCACTGTTGATCGTCAGATGAAGCGTTACAGCGTTCCCCGTATTAGCTTTGTCAACAAGATGGACCGCATGGGTGCCAACCCATTCAAGGCCGTCGAGCAGATCAACACAAAGCTCAAGATTCCTGCCGCCGCCATCCAGATCCCCATCGGCTCTGAGGATGAATTTCAAGGCGTTGTTGATCTAATTGAGATGGATTCTGTCTACTTCGAAGGACCTCGCGGTACCAAGATTCGCCGCTCGCCAACTATCCCTCCCGCTCTAGTAGAACTAGCCAACGAAAAGCGCCAAAAGCTGGTCGAGAAGCTGGCCGATGTCGATGATGAGATTGCCGAGATGTTCATTGAGGAGCAAGAACCTTCGAAGGAGCAAATCAAGGCCGCCATTCGCCGCGCCACCATTAACCTCAAGTTCTCTCCAGTTCTCATGGGATCGGCTTTGGCTGACAAGGGTATTCAGCTTGTTCTCGATGCGGCTTGCGACTACCTTCCTAATCCCTCTGAAGTCCCCAACCTTGCTCTGGATCGTTCGCAGAACGAGAAAGAGGTTAGCTTGGTGCCCTACAACTCGCTTCCCTTTGTTGGCCTAGCCTTCAAGCTTGAGGAAAACAACTACGGTCAGTTGACCTACATACGTGTGTACCAAGGCAAGCTTCGCAAGTCCAGCTATTTGTTTAATTCGCGCACCAACAAGAAGGTCCGCATTCCTCGTATCGTTCGCATGCACTCTAATGAGATGGAGGACGTCAATGAAATTGGTGCTGGCGAAATCTGCGCTGTATTCGGTGTTGACTGTGCCTCTGGTGACACTTTTACTGATGGGAACCTTCCATACACTATGTCATCCATGTACGTTCCCGATGCCGTTATGTCGCTATCCATCAAGCCCAAGAAAAGCGGCGATGCCGACGCTTTCTCCAAGGCCATGAACCGCTTCCAACGCGAAGATCCTACCTTCCGTCTTCATGTCGATCCCGAAAGTGAGGAGACCATCATCTCCGGTATGGGAGAGCTTCACTTGGAGATTTATGTCGAACGTCTTCGCCGCGAATACAAGGTTGACTGCGTGACTGGTCAGCCCCGCGTTGCTTACCGCGAGACCATCTCCGGCAGGGCTGACTTCGATTACCTTCTCAAGCGCCAGAGTGGTGGTCCTGGCGATTTCGCCCGTGTGGCTGGCTGGGTCGAGCCCATCGAGGGCGAGGACAACGTCTTTGAACAGCAGGTCGTTGGTGGGTCTATTCCTGAAAAGTTCATCAGCGCTTGCGGTAAGGGTTTTGAGCTTTCTTGCGACAAGGGACCTCTCCTCGGCCATAAAGTCCTGGGTGTCAAGATGGTTGTCAACGATGGTGCTACCCACGTTACCGATTCCTCAGATTTCGCCTTCAGCCAAGCCACTCAGTTTGCCTTTGAGAAGGCATTCAAGGAGTCTGGTGGTCAAGTTTTGGAGCCTCTGATGAAGACTACCATCACTGCTCCCAACGAGTTCCAGGGCAATGTTCTTATGCTGCTCAACAAGCGTAACTCGACCATTAACGATACTGAGATTGGCACTGAAGATTTCACCATTTCTGCCGACTGCTCGTTGAATTCTATGTTTGGTTTTAGCTCCCAGCTACGTGCGGCTACTCAGGGTAAGGGTGAATTTAACATGGAATTCAGCCACTACGCTGCTGCCCCCCCTCATCTACAGTACGTCTTGCCCTCTATCATTTCTAACTCTAAATATCATGAGACACGTACTAACAATCTTATAGAAAGGAACTTATCGCCAAGTACCAAAAGGAGCTTCAGGAAAAGCGCAGCCAGAAATAAATGTATGCTTCTCTATTCTTTAGCTTCCTCTAGAACTCCGTCCCCCATTCATTCCCCCCTCCCCTCATCCTCATCATCTCGAACTTAGTTGGGCTGCCTGATCGGTTCATTTTCGTCTCGCATGTATAATATTTTCATGAGCTCACTTAAAATGCTCCTTCGTTTTTGTGGCGAGGCGCCTTTTGTTTGTGTATTTCATCTCCCCTATATGTTCTCTTCCATGGACATGTACAGTGAGGTTTAGGCGTCTTGCAAATCTCCTGTTTTATAACTTGATGTTCGCCTGTAAAGTAGGTTCTGTATTTGTTGTTGTACAATAGAAAAGGCAAAATGCAAATTTATCTTGATGTTTTTTTTTCCTTCGCGATGTCATATGCTTCGATTTTTTGTCACAATCTCATTATCTGATTGTGCTATAAAGTACAACCCTTGAAATCGTATGTAATCTTGAATGTTACAATATTTAGAGACGTCTCAGAACGTCAGTGATAACCTCTTCGGTAGAAGCCTTACCACCCAGATCGGGGGACAAGAACTTGCCCTCCTCCAAGTTAGCGTCAACAGCAGCGTAGATCTTGGCGGCAGCAGCTTCCTCGTTCAAGAACTCCAGCATGACAGCGGCGGAGCGCAGAGTGGCGATAGGGTTGGCGATGTTCTTGCCCTGAATATCGGGAGCAGAACCATGGCAAGGCTCACCAATGGCAAAGTTCTCGCCGACATTGGCACTAGGAACCAGACCTAGCGAGCCGACCAGCGCGGCAGCACCATCGGACAGTATGTCGCCGTACAGGTTGGGCGCAACGATGACATCGTAAGCCTCTGGCTGGCGGAACAGCTTGTAAACCATGGAGTCGACAATTTGCTCTTCGGTAGCAACGCTGCCAAATCTCTCAGCAGCCAGAGCGGCGCGGGCAGTGGTGCGGAACAGGCCGTCGGTCTGTGAAAGAACGTTGGATTTATGGGTGATGGTCACCAGAGGGCCCTTGTGAATGCTAGGAACACCGTTATCACGGATCTTCTGGCGGCGCAAAGCAATCTCACCGGCAATGGTGGCAATGCGGAACGAGGCTCTCTCGGAAATACGCTTGATAGCCTCGGCGACCTTGCCGGAGCCGTTAGCAGCGTCAAATGTACGCTCCTCCTTAACATATAGGTCCTCGGTGTTCTCACGCACAATGACCATGTCAATTTGCTTGCCATCAGTGCGGACAGATTTTACAGGACGCACGTTAGCGTAAAGGTCCAACTTCTTGCGCAGAGCGACAATCGGCGATGAGTAGCCTTTAACAGCAGTGGTGGGCGAGCTGACAGCGCCGAACAGGGCACCATCGCACTCAGCCTTCAGCACCTCGACGGTCTTGTCAGGCAGAGCAGCGCCAGTCTGCTGGAAAGTCTTCCAGCCAGCCTCCAGGTTAACAAAGTCAAACTTGAGACCCAGCGAGGCAGGAAGAGCTTCTAGAACACGGCGGCCAGCGGGAATAACCTCGCAACCGATACCGTCACCGGGGATGAGACCTAGGTTCACATGTGTTAAAACGACCATCTGACAAGGACTAGCCGGTTTCCTAGGAATGACAGGCTCGAGCTGTCTTGTTTAGTAGATGAAGTTTTACATACCAATTCTCAGAGAACGAGTAGCAGTACGAGCAGCCATTTTATATCAACCGTCTTATTTTTGGGTTTAGGGTCTTTGATAAATTTTAATAAATCAGAAGAGTCAAAGCCCAACCTCTACGTCGGGTCTAGTATCATATTATACGAGAGAAAAAAGGCATCCTCTTAGCTAAGACTCAGACTCCGGTTCCGGCCCCGCGCAAAGTTTTGACCTCAGAGTTAGCTGGGGTGGTTGCCGCTGCTACACCTTCTGTTATGTTTTCTAGCGCCTTTATTTCTTCTTTTTTCTTCTTTTTTCTTGTCTCATTAGGAAAGCTCATGGGTTAGCTCGTAGGGTTTGCATGCTGAGTCCCATTTAACCCTAGAGGCACAGCTAGCTGGGAATAAATGGACTAGTAGCTTGATTCAAACGAACATAATAATCAGGTACTGACTGCTTCTTATGTATATCACTCAAAGCCTCGACTACTTGTGATCATCTTAAATCCCTGTCTATGCAGCTCTTTTAATGCGATGCTTCCTTCCTAGTAGTTTCGCCTGCACATAGCCTGTATATGAAACAAGGCGAGGTTCTACTCAGAGAAGATCGCTTGATAATAACGAGGCATACAAGCTTATGTTTTGAAAGCTTACGTATCGTTGAGAAGCGCCTAGCTAAGTCGTAAATGGAATGAGTCTGAGCCAATGCAGAAGAAGCCTGCGTACCGCAAATACTACGTGGCTTTAGCATCCAAGTTGCTACTAGTGCCAGCGATGACCGTTGTGCGATATAAATCTAGCATTGTATGACGGGCTTACTTTTTTTCATCACTAGATTAGAAGTTACCTATGACGAGTATGACGGGCTCATAATTTTGTTGCATGTACAACAAACAGTATGATCTTGTAGTTTGTGAGGCAGATGGATGCGTCCCGTTGTGATAAAGGGTGTTTGGTTATACAGAAGCTGTAGCTCGATTTCAACAATAATTGAGTATCTTTATAGTTCTAGAAACTCGAATATATATAGAATTTTTTTTTTTTCGCACGCTTGTAGCGCTAGTTTTAAATTTGTTGCTATAGAGTTACCAACATTTGGTCGAATAGGGAGTTAAAACAAAAGTTCCCAACAGTGTTGCTAGCTGTTCCTTACATTTTGCACGTATCATATCTCTCTTGTGACAGCCAGCATATATTTATGATGGTGTCAAGCGTAGCTTAGACGAATTATGGGTAGATCACAGGTAACCAACTACACACGAAAACTACCAGCTTGTAAGATGATATTGCAAATATCACATCTTCTATTCCCAATCCATGTTCGTTTCCAGACTGGCAGTTTAATGCGTCACGGGGAGGGGAATGGGAAAAAAGGCCTATGATCACAGTGTAATGAACATGACTGTCGCAAGCTCTGGTCGCAGATTCCTTGCAATCAAGCTGGGCCAGGGCCTGTTCATGGTGAGCAAGTTGCATTAGCTTGCAGCTCCTTGCTCCCTCACTCTAATTGCCTCCTCTTCAAAAGCCCGTCTGGCGTTCGGGTTCCCTGCGATTTTCCTGAACAGTACATAGTAAGATTGTGGGCGGAACTCTTTCATATTGAGTGGGTTTCTGGTGCAAGCCGCTAAACGGGTTGGACCTGACTAGCGAGGTAGCGACTAACCTAAGACTCAAGACTGGAGTTTTTGTTTGTTTTGTCTCCGTAGAGACGCCAGTAATATCGTCAAATTTCTGTTGCTAGGTCCCTGAAACCCTTTTTCGCCTTTTCTTTGCCAATAGGCAGACACGTTGACTAACAGTGAAGATACGAGATTTGAGACTTGTGCTCATCAAGCCACAGCTGGAGCTATGTCGCAATTTTATACTAGCGACTCCTGGGCAACTTGAATTGACTTGTGTTTAGCTATTGTTTGATATCTCTCCAATTTTGCGGTGTCTGAGGTAAGGCTTGATTGTCGTACCACATAGCTTCTATTTCTCTTTGTAATTTTCCCTATTTCAGGCAAAGAGCGCTGTAGAGCTAGTTTTTGATGCGACTCCAGCGCCTTGCTTTTGAACGTGGGCTGTCGCATTTTTTAATCCTGACCTACAACCCTCGCTCACCCTCAATCTACTTCTGGCAAGAGCGCCAAATTAGCTGCAGGACCCTCTGGCGTCCCCTTCCTCTTTTTGCGGCCTCTTCCTTGATCGACCCCCAAAAACCTAAACAAGCAACCCATCTCAGCTTGGTCTGCCTATCCGTGCTTGGCTTAGAGTAATTGCTGCCGCTGTCTGTTGATTAGACTGGGCTTGCTTTCGGTTGTCTTGTCGCAGAAGCTCGTCTCGTTTCATTCTCACATTATCAACGGCTTGCCTCTTTTTTTTTTCTTTCCTTGGTTCACTTGATTTTGCCATCTGTGCCTACTCCTAGACGTCAAACTTGTTATTGTTTCTTTTGCATATTTAACACATAATTCGGCACATTCCTGCGACAATCTTGTGGTTTATCTCCTCTCACTTTATCCATAATCTTGATAATATAGCCGTTGTCAGCCATTGCGCTCTCCTTATCCATCGCTCACCCATTGGGACTTCTCGCTGTTATACACTGTGGAGAGCAGACGCCTCCCCTCGAACCTCTCAAATCTTCAACTTGTCTATCTTCAATCGCCGTGCCAGAGGACACTTCAAAATATTATCCTCTTCTTGGCCACACGGACACTCGATAGCCCAGCGCGTCCTATATATATATATATATATATATATAAATACTATATCTCTCCAAATATCTTCAAACATCCAACATGAGTCAGGTTAGGAATCTCCGGGCAATGTTTGAGAATAAAGGCGATGCCTCAGTATCTCCCGATAGAGGCCGCTCTCCTGTATTTGTTCCAAGTAAGTATTCTGACCTCAAATCGAACGCCCATCAGATAATATCATATTCTAATACGGACTCTTCAGAACTTTCTAGCGACTCACCGAGACCTTTATCGAAAGTCCGAACAAATTTCATTGCAGTCGAAAAAGATGGCCGAATTGGTTTGCAACGCGAATCTAGTGCCGATTCTACTACTGCTTCAACATCCGATATGCCCGTAACACCTACTGTAATGTCACCTATGGCAGATCTTTTTGACAGACGCGCCCTCACCAAAGTGGACGCATCACCCGACACAAAACCTATCAAGATTGAGTCTTCAATACCAGAGCCCATAAAGCTCCCTTCTGAAGTAAAATCCGACTTAGCGCCCTCACCTTTGACCCCAAAGGAAATACCGGTACCTCAAGACCCATTCTCAAGTCCTGCCATGATTCCTACTATCAAGGTACCTACTGAACCGATTATCGACAAACTCAGTATTCAAGAAGAGGAAACTAAACCTGTTGAGGTCCCAACCAAGCAGACTACTGTAAAGACTACTGTAAAGACTGCTACCAAGGATAAGGAATCTGTACCAAAACCTACCAACAGAGCTTCATCAAGAGCACCATCTCGGGGCCCTTCCCACACTGCTAAGGCTTCAACTTCTAGGACTTCAAATGTCGCTGTTCACAATACAGCGTCGTCCAAGAAAGCTGTCCGTGAAACGAAAGAAGTTACCAAAAGGCCTAGCATACCGTCTGCTTTGTCTGCACCAAGGACTTTTGCGCCAAGAATCCAAGCAACAACCCAGACGCAGCCGCGTACAATAGCTACACGACAGCCTCCTTCTGCTCACGCGAAACATTCCTCCCCAAGACCAGCTCCCAAATCACCAACCCGCCCCACCAAGCTTCCCGAATCTCTAACGGCACCTACCAGAGCACACGCTGCACGTACCGGAAAGTCTAGCCTCACAGATCTACGAACTGCTGCTAGATCATCATCTACCAAGCCCACCGAGCGTTCTGCTAGCAGGGCCAGATCTGTTGCACCCTCTTTGCACCGCCAGCCTTCAAACAAGAATATGCGACCAAGTCTTGGTCTTCCACCCAAGAAAAGGGATGGCTCTCGCCCACCCCCTAAAGAGGTTGACGAGGGATTCCTAGCTCGTATGATGAGACCAACTCAAAGCTCACAATCCAAGGTCACGGAAAAAGTACCTGTCACACCCCCACGCAATAACACTACTCCGCAGCGGCCTCCTACCCGGGGTGGTAATGACAGCACTAGAAGAGACCGTAGCCAGCCGCCCAGTGTTCGCAAGCAATCTCGTTCAGCTTCTCGCATTGCTAGCCCCTCCTATTCCACTCAAAACATACAAGCAGCTAAATCAAGCTCTGGAGTGGATAAAACTAGCTCTAACGAGAAGTTATCTACTGAAGCTCGTGGAAAAATTACTGAAGATGATGAATACGTGGCTCGTGAGCCTACCACGCCCATCGCTGTCTCCAAATCCCGCCTTCACAGTAACAATCTCTATCATGCTGATGGGGCCGTATTTGACGCTGATATTCCAAAGACACCAGAACCGGTGCCATCTCTTGATGCTAGCATGGTAACCACCACGGAAATGGCTGATCCCAATTCCGAGGAGGCATATGGCCAACTCATTAGTGGAACTACCGAGGTTCTTAGTAAAGATTTGTTGAATGTTTCCTCCAACGAACAAGGAAAATACAGTACTAGTGATGGTGATGTATTTGATGGTCCAACACAGACTATAGAGTTAGCCGATTTCGAAACATATTAAGCCGACGTACTCCTGTCATTGATATACTCTTGAATTCTCTACCTGAATTCATTTTCGAAAACTTAGTACACCACCCTGCTCTCAATGTTTTCTTTGCATCTTGACAAGAAATCTCATTGTCAACTATCACCTATCATATCTGTATTTTCCCCATTTGTTCTCTTTATACTGTTATTTCTGTCTACTAGTTTCCTACAACCGTCTACTACTTGCGCTACCCAAAACCGTTGTCTTGCATTTCATATTGTATTTAGGGGAAGCGATTGGAGCCATTTTTTTCTGTATTTACTGCTAGTTTTTTGTGTTTTTGTTTTGCTATTTTAAGGGACCAGAGTTTTCGACATTCTTTTTGGTAAATAGTAGAAAACGAGTCAATCTCAATCTTCACTTCTTTGTATTTGGACAAGCATAAGCTTGGCCTGTTTTATTTATATTTTAGAAATTCATTCATCTTTTCAATATTTAAATCTGTTTGAGGTTCATTGTAATCAATTCAATGTTGGATAAAACGTAACCAAAAAGTGTGAAAAATATTGAGTAAACATGCGTTCCTAGTGTACAGTATGATGACAAGAAAGTTGATCTGTAACCGGCTTCTTCAGATGACAAGAGATCGGCTCTTGATGATCAAGGCCCATCCCAAATCCTTACTTAACGAGACTAGCTTGCGTGATATGTTGTTGGTCGGAGTGTGCCTTTGGGTATTTATGACAACAACTAGGTTTTTGATAGCATCTAGAGAATCGGCTTTAAGACACCCGGCAAAGCAGTAAACCACCTCTGCGCTTCTCAATGGCTTCGCGGCTTTCTAGCACACCGATATCTGTGGTGAGGAAGAGGAGTTCACCGATGTTGAGACCAGGGATCTGGTTTGCGCTCAACCCGCGAGCTAATCTATGCAATTCAGGGAGCGACGCAGTCACCCAACGCTTCGACTTGCTCATGGCCTGGAGGTTTCTCATGACGGGCTTGTCATCCCAGTACTTGATACCGAGCCATAGGCGGCGGGTAGCAACATTTTTGTGGGTGACGAGCTCTGGAGGATCGGTATTGATAGTTTCCGGGTTTGGTGGAGACGGACCTCCGCGAGTCACACTGCTGAAAAGACCGGCACGGTGCATGGCGATGGCGAGGTTGAGATTGTACTTAGTGTTTGGTACGGATGTCATAGCGAGGCCGGCACGAGTAGCATTTTGCAGATGTGAGCACATCCGAGGGATACAGGGAATACCCATTGTGATGATTGAGTGACGGTCGTGGATTGGTCAAAGAGGGTACTCGTGTAAACAGAATCGAGGATCTAAAAGTGTAGTCGGTGGGTGTTCGTTGACGGTGGTGAGGGGCCTGCTCTGCGCAAAATCGATCAGGTTGAAAGGCGATGTTGATGTCGGTAGGAATCAGCGACCCTCTAATATTTAGAAAACGAACGGAAACCCCAAAGGAAAAAGATCAGAGTCTTACTATCTCAATTGACATGTAAAAAAACCGGCGCAAATGATGATGCAATAACTTGAGGTCTCGCCATCCTCCAATGACAATTAGCTATATTGTGAACAACCGGCGATAGAGACTCCAAATTTTTTGGCCTCACACAAACATGACTAAGCCACGTACCCTAGACTCATCTAGGGTATGAGATCACAAAATCCTAGTTATAAACATCGAAAAGTGGGACAGGCAAAAGGCAGCGATTGATTGGCCAACCGTTGATCTTGAATTAAGCGCCGGGCGTGACCACTAACATCGTCTAAAATACAGGCCAGATCCGAAATTCAAGTTACAATCTCTTGTGGAAATGGAGGATACATGAAAAGAGTGATTCGAGAGGAGGAAGGGGACAGGGAAGATATAGATAGATGGACGGGGAATTTCTGATACTTTATTTCCTGGGTGTTTCTCTTGATAGTTTCTTTGTCGTTCTCATCTTCTTCCTCTTTCTTTACTACCAGATATATAAAGATTGTTGTCCAGGCGGCCTTTTTAGCATCTACTTACCGTTATCTTACATATACATGCAGACGACTCGCTTGTCGTACTACACTTACCCTCCTTCCCAGCTTTAGTGGCTACAGAAGAGTTAGCTACACGGGATCCAGAGCTTCCCATTCGCTTGCCCTTGGCCATAAAGACTAGCAAGAAAAAATCGCAAGGCCCAAAAAGATCATCAGGCTGCACCTAATTTATACATCTTTGTGTACTTCGCGCCGTCCTAACGAACAGTAATATCTATTCCTATCTTTACCATCATGGCTGCCAACCTGGGCGAAGAGAACGTGGCGACGTTGTAAGTAGCATCTCCCGAAATATATGAAACTGTTCATTGCAAAAGTTCGTTTGCCTGTCACCTTCCTGCATGAAGAGATGTTTGGGGGCGGGCCTCTTTTGTCGGCCTCTAGTGAAGCATCCATTTATGTTTTCTATCCTCATATTGCAGCTTTGTGTGCAGAAATGAATGGACTCAAATCTTCAATAGCTTTTCAATGTATCAGAAACTATTCGTACTCAAGCTATACTGTATACTGACTTGTAGTACTGAAGATTTGGCGATGTCCATTACTTCTATGGTGATCCAGCAGCAAAACCTTGTCATCATCGCTTCGACAAGGGCTCGTACGTCTATCTCTTTGAAAATGCAAATGCCCGCCGCGCCCGCATTGAGATTGCCAATAACGTCAGCACTGACGATCAAGATGCCTTTGATGGCCGTAAGACATGACTGATTCTTTGCCTTATCTTGATAACATCCGTCTTCTAACATTGCCGTAGATTTGGACCAAACACATGTTAGCTACTCGTATCGCCATAGCTGCATGGTTACTCTGACTGTTAGTGATGCAGTAAATAATCAAGAGTGGCACCTTCCAACGTTCGACCTACGCAACGAGAATAAATATCACTATAAGCTGCACACTTTGGATATATACTTCTGGTCACAGAACGACGCCCTACAATTTCTCAATAACATCCGTCGCATCCTACCTACTTCTCAGATCGATGTCCAAGATGAGCCAGGCACATCTTCTGTGGCCTTGAGTCCTATCGTGCAGCAGCTGGAGAACACCGTTATCTCGGATCCTGTCTATAATGCCCCATCTGTGATTCCAGGCCCGCCTCCCAGAGCGCCACCTGGTTCCGTATCTGTCAGTGCCCCTTCAATCATGGCGGGCTCTCCCGCATCATCGTTTGCACCAGCCGCTTCACAGCTACCTTTTGTTCCTATGGCGTATAACCCGGCTGCCCCTGCGGCACCGGAACATCACCAAGTGCGCGAGAAAACGCCTCCTCCGGAGGAAGATGAACACGTCCAGGGACAAATTGCCAACCCTTTAGCGGCAGCCATGGCCGTTGATTACCAGCAGAGTCCATTCACTCCCGGCTTCCGGCTCCCTGTTGGTCATCCGGCTGCTAATGGACTAGCAAGTCCTAGATTCCTAGCTACGGGTGCGACTAGCTTTGCTCCTCCGCCTTTGCAGCCTACTATTGCTAGGGCCGCTACGATGCCAGCCAGTCCCTATATATCCATTCCCCCACCACCGCTACCAACTACTATGCCGCAGATTGTTGGTAGCCAACAGCAAGCACAGGCAGGCTATAACCCAGCTACTGCTGCCACGACCCCTCGGAACATCTATGGGTTTAGTAGTGAGCCACAGGCGAACCCCGCCTACAAGATTGAGACTCCACACGTATCTACCCCGGCACCACTAGCCTCACCACCGTTGTCAGCTGATTATTCTATTCATCATCAAGTATACCAGCCTCAAGTTGCCTCGCCCAAGCCTGCGCCCCAGCCCAAAACGCCTAGCCAACCAGGGAGCAAGTTGGAAGAAAGAACAGCTCGTTTGGAGAAAGGAGTTTCCGGAATGCTACGAAAGTTTGAAAAGAAGTTTGGGTAAAAGAGAAGGAATCGCTGATGAGACTTGACAACCAATCGATGATTCAATATGGAATAGCTAAGGTGTAGATAAATGTAGCGATACTCGGGTAGTAGTAGTTGTTAGTAGCAGTAGGGTAGTACATCTGAATTGATACCGAAGAGATATTTTCTAGAAGAAACAATATTACTGTATTTTGTAACTTGAACTATAACCCCTTCTTTTGCTTCACCGCTAAGGTGCGGGGATATATTGAGCGCAAACGATATACTAGTACCAGTAGTAGTACACTGTCAGCAATACGTTATTGAGGTTTGACCTACTCAGCCTTTGTTATTGGCTGCCATGTGTTGCGGCGCAGTTTAGAATTCGAGATATAGCGTTGATTGGACACTAAGATAAGTTTAGAGCTTTTTTTTACGCAGATCTGAGCAAAGTAAAGAATAATGTCTCGTTAGTAAGTCTGCCTACCCTGAATGAAGCAACTAGTAAAAAGAATACGAAAGAATATAAAAAAAAAGCAAATTTAGCAAAACATGAATAAGGTTTCAGGACTGTCAGGTTGTAATCATACTAATAATTGTGAGTAAGGGACATTAGAATATGCTAGAAGGCACTTAAACTTGAAGATCAGTCCTTTCTTGAAGACTAGTACGTATTCAAAAAATCTAGTGGAATCTGCTACGCATCTTTAGCAGATTTAAAGACAATCTACAAGCCTTATTTTTTTAGACCAAGTCAGGAAAAAAAGAAGATAGCACATATAAGAAGTCCACCAAGTGTTTCTTCGTAGTTTTAGAAACTAAAAAAAGTCGAAAAAAGTCAACCAATTGGGTAAATCTACATACAACCTCAGACGGCTGCCTAGACTCGTATATGTATGTCGCTGTACACACAAAAGCCCATGGCGGTGAAGCGTTGCTGCAGGTAACATCTTATGTAGCACGTGCTGCATAACGTAATTGCAAAAAAGTCATCACGATTACGGGAAAGGGGAAAGAAAGAGAATAAGAAAGAAGAGGATGAAAGGAAAGGTAGGTGTATGATGATATGCCTAATATTGCTGCTTATTTGCACTGCCAATGCATCCGTCTTACATAAAGATGAGTAGAGCACAAGCTTGTTGGTGCCATTGATTGGCTGACCACCAGCCATTGATACAATAGAAGTACGACGTGGTAGTTACTCTAACAACAATGGAATGTTGTTTATGGCGAATAAGCAGTCAAGTTGATTGATGAGCCCGGCGTTCCATGGATCAAATGACAGCAGCACTCAATCATTAGTCAAACAATTAGCCAGCTGGCAAGGTAAAGCCAGCCCCAGGGTTTATGTCGTTAAGGGTGTGATATGACTCCTCTTGCACCGAAGCAATAATGTTCCCTTTTAGGATATTCATAAGGTAGTGCCAATTATTCCCCCCCCCCCTGGCACTTGCTAGTTATTTCTTGTTTAAGCTTACTATGTAGTTTGATTTTTTTTTAACATTAATCTTATCAAGTTCCTGGAACTATGAAGATATTATGTATATATTTCCAATCATCAAGACGGGACAGTTGGGCGTACTTTCTTCCTATCCATAGTCGTCCTCTTTCTGCCTTTGACAGTACTAGTTGTTGTGCTGCATACTACTATGCAGCAAGGTCAAATGATTGACTACAAGGGGGGAAAGAACTATTATCACTTGCTTGCAGGAGGGTATGGCAGGCTATCTGCTCTCCTCTTTTCTCGTATCTGTTCCCCCCTTGACTATACTTGTTTCCCTGTATCATTTCCTGGTAGTATGGTCCATTGTGTATGTAGTGCAACTGAATATTCGCTGTAGACCGCGAAAAGATGAAAAGTCCTGTTCCCAGAAAAATGGGTTTCCTCGGGAGTTCCATCTGTCTATGAAGGGCCCAACCTCACGAACGTATGCTATATCTGTGACTTACACGTTTTGCACGTTTGCCCTCTAGCGTGCACAACTGATGCCTGGGCAGAAGTCGGCTTTAACCGCCTGGCTCGACTGATATGGCTACGGTCCGAGCATTATCTTTCATCCCAAATCAGCCAACAGCAGTGTCGCTACGCTTTCGCGATTAAAGTCGATTCAGTCTGGCCCGTGCATTGTGGTCGACCTTATTTTCCAGGATTAGTAATTCTCCTAGCAGTGGATTTACATAAGTATAGTCGTTAGACGACTCGTTGTGGGTCTACTACCGAAAGCCCTTACCCCAACTAGCACTAAGCACCAAGTAGTTACAGCCTTCTGCCGCCGTACTAGACCAGGGACACGAGCCCTAGCCTATTACAGGTCAGCCCGGCTCACGAAGCGATACCCTAATAGGGCGAGCAGAGGCCTGGAGGACGCTGGAGCTGAATTCTGGACGCCGCCCTCAGTGATTAGAGTAACAACAAGAGAGACCTTTGTGTGCGTCCGCATTGAAGACACAGACGTCTGGAGTGTCATTGTGTATTATCACTACGAACAGTGATATGATAGTCTCCGGACCAGCCATCTAGCATCCGGGCTTCTGCTGCTATCTTTATGGCCTGTGATCGCCATTCTGTCGACACTCGCTTCCTTGTCTGGGATCAGGGCTTTAAGAGGTCGAACCAGATATCATCACATCTGTCCCTCATCTTTTCCTTCAGTCTTTCCTCTGTCATTTGCTTCTCGTCCCTTTTTTTTTTTTTTTTTTTTAAAAAAAAAAAAAAAAAAAAAAAAGAGACGCGTATCCACTCTAGCTAGCTAGCTACCTGCCAAAAACACTGCAAAAATCCCTCTTTGCTATATGTAGAAGGAGCAAGCCACCTACCTACCTACTTGTCGTCCGTCAGTTCATAACAATCGCTAGTTGCTGACTACGCATACAGTTCGGCCAGTTCCCGTATTCTACATTATACCAAAGTTCTCTGCACCTGCACAGCCGATTGTCCGCCCAGCACCATCGCCTGCCCGTCATTTTCTATCCTTTGCCGCTTTCTCATCTGCCTTACATATCCATCTTCTACATCGTCCACTGCCGACCAAGTCGTTGCGTTTGTCTTTTAATCAGCTTGCCCTATTGCGTGGAATAAGACGTTAGCACCTTCCTTTCTTCCCCTCCACAGATATCTACGGGCTGTATTCAGACTCTTCGCCTACCCGTGACGCCACCCAGTTTCTCAACCTCCTTTCGCACTATTCTCGCTCCAGTTTCCCATCTGACCTTCCAACTATCGACGACGGCCAGTTGCTGTTCTTTTTGCTGCTGCTGTCTCTACGAGATCGCTAGACGGCCGACGCCCGATCTTATCGCCACTAAAAAAAAAAAAAAAAACATAATCCTACCTGCATACCAGACGCCTAGACCTCTTTCGCAACTAAGACAGCCAAGTACCTAAGCGGGTCGCCAGCGTTGCAGCTACTAGCATCTTGCTGACGTTATCTTCGCCATCGTCCTGTCGAAAGCTATCGACTAGCTGCTATCTATTCGCTCTCGCCTCACCTTACCAAGCAAACAGAACAAGGACTTTTTAGTGCCTACGAAAACGGGACGAAACCAAGCTCTCTCTCGCTGTATAAGATTCGCACACGTTTCTTCTGCTGTTCTACGACAAACACATTCGGGACAAGATCTCGTACCAACTTTGCTGTTAAAATATTACCTTGGTCACATACACGCATTCTTGCTCTTTCCCCGGTACTTCCGTAGTCATTCAGCCCGCGACGGCTTACTGTGCCACTGATATTGCAGAGCGACTATCTTTTGGGGGTCATCTTTATCATCATTTCTATCCCATAGCAGGCTCTACTACACTCGGCTACTTCGCCGATGAATAAAGTGCCGAGATGCATCTCCAACGCGCACAACAAACTCGGTCTGGCCTTCTACAAAGGTCAGATGCCGCATCCCTTCAACTCTCAAATCTTGTGCGCCGCCGGAAAACAGCTGGGACTAATGTTGCCATGATAGTAAGATGTCATCTTCCACACTATATATATTGTCACTTCTCTATAGATCGCTAGCTAACATAAGTCATCTCATAGGTAGGATTTGCCGTCGTGGCATTAGCATTGTTCTCGATATCTCTATTCTGCTTCGTGCGTGATCGCCGCTTAAAGGAAGCCAGTAAAACCAAGTAAGTATTCACTATACACGCTTAACCGACAATCCGAACTAACACCAATGTTCCGCCCCCCCGAAAGATATCAGCAAGCCCCGCTGTCAGACCCCACAGAATCTAGACGTCCAACAATAACATCTATGTCGTCGACTGGAGGTGGAGGGCCTGTTACAGCTACATTGCAAGTCGTCAATGCTACTGTCGATCGCACAACATCTGTCCGCTCCATCGCGACTTTGCCGGCCTACCGCCCTAAGCCTTCTGACAACGAACGTGTTCTCGGTCGGGGAGGTGATCGTGATGGTGTTGACGTTGTTCTCGAAATGCCTTCGGAGCAAGACGTCGAGAATATACGCGAAAACGAGATGGAGTCTTTATATCAGATCCGCTTAGCCCGCCGTCTTGAGATCCAGGAACGGGAGGAACGCCGACGCCAGCGTCGCGAAGCCCGCCAAAATCACGACCAGGATGCTCTCCGGAGAATTCAGGCTGAGCGGCAGGCTGCTAGCGAGCGTAATTTAGTTGCTGCGCTTCGCGAGGAGCACGAACGAATCAAGGCGCAGAGAAACAAGACCGTTCCTAGTGTTGCTTATGCAGATGTCGGTATCGCTAGACACGATGGTACTAGAGTCCGTGGTAACAGCATGGAAAGTGAAAGAGTTGGCTTGCTTGAAGATGCCGCTAGCATTACACAATCCATCCAGACCCCGCGCCTCCTACGTAATCGCAGCAGTTCTGTCTTGAGTGTTGAGAGCGACTCCGGTGCCCACAACCCTAGACCTCGGTCTAACTCGCATACGTCACAAACTGGCACTGGAATTGTCTCCAATACTCCCCGGAGCAGCATCACAGTGACTGGCAATCGTCGTACGTCACAGGCTAGTCCTCTCCAACCCGCGCCTCCAGAGTACGAAGATATCCCTTTGACTACAACAACCACATACCAATCTACGGCTACTACAAACTCTGTTATACCAACAGAGCCCCCGCCAATATACGACCACACCCGGTCGCCTACCATAGACACCACACCAGTACCACAGTCTCCGTATATCACTTCACATCAACCGTCTAGCCGAAGCTCACTACCGCCTACTATCAGCCTAATACCAGAAGAGGTAGACGAAAGTTCACCTACCTCAGTAGCACTAGATAGACGATTAAGTCTGTCATTCCAATTGCCAAGCCTAAGGCTTTCCGATGTTCCCCAGATTATGGTAGAGCCATCGGCAACAGATCTACAGCGCCATTCTATTGCGGAAATTCCATCAAGTAGACTTGATAGAAATTGACCATGATAAGCGTCCGTTACATTCAGTATAAGTTTATCTAGTTTATGGTACTGTATAGCGCAAACACATAAATGGTACCGGTACGCTTCCGTGCCATATCCGACCCTTTCGATATACGCTTACAGCCTTCAAACAGAACAAAAGTTCTGATGATAGATGCATCTTTTATATCGAGTACGGAAATATCTATCCCCTATATTGTAATATATGTTCTATTTTCTGGCTTACATATCTACTTACTAATATGTATAGCGGGGCTGATATTCTTCTTGCACCTTTCCGGACTATTTTTGGGTTCTTTGTTTTGGGTTTCTATTTGTTTCTTGCGACAACTATATGCATACTATTTCATGGAGGGACATTCATGTGGAGTTTTCGGGTTTAAGAGCATATATGATGGTGTCAATAGCGTTTTCTTTCTCCATCTCATTAGTTAATACCTTACTTAACTGTTATTCATTACTTTACACTGATATGATGACCACATTTGTCCATTTCTGATACTGTATCACGTGTCTGTGCCTGGCCATCCTTTTTTGGTCAAGCGATGACATGTGCCCGTAAGTTTACTGACTTTCTGATCTATGTAGTCAAAGAGCGAGATCGTGTTTTTTTGGACCACCACTTGACGTGTCATAGCCCATGAACACTCTCGTAATGTTCTTCAGTTATTTTGACTTCTAGGTTGCATAATAAGCAGTTGGAGTTATGAAGGTCCAGATTTGCAAATTCGTAAGAACAATGAACTATATAATGGTATGATTTGTTCCGTAATTTTGGGGGTTACATTGAATACGCACAAACCTATGATATAATCCCCAAAGCTAGTTGTCTCTATCTCAAGACCGACATTTTATCGCTACACTATTCGTCAATTAACCTAAGTACTCGATACAGTATCTAATTCCCCGGCTCGATATTTTTTTCCATTTAAGACAACAATCAGCTCGTGCTCTATATGGTCAACGGATCTCCTACAATTATATGTACTGAGAGAAACTGTGAAGCAAAAGCGAAGCTAGCAATCTAAAATAGATAAATAAAACTTGGAAGGCCAGAATCAACTGCCGTGTCTTGACACCGAGAGTTTCTCAAAATGTAGGAACTCCCAGCTTCGATTAATTACTACTACTAACTATAAATAAGAGACACTAGGATAGTGAGCAGAGAAGTAATTTCGAAGGAATAGTTCGCCTCTTCTTCCTAGCCAAGCCCGGTCGAATTTCGAGAATCACTATAAGAAAAGGGGTTCACTTGTCACGGCAGATGCATTATGCTGTTGACCAAAGCACAGAGCCTCACATGGCCATGCAGACATCATCTGTCAACATAATTGACGACAGTTTATAGCGTGCTCTCTCCGTTCTTATATGTATAGATCTATATTCTATCTGAAATCCGTAGACGAGCTACCCCCTATACTTGGATAGGGTTTCTCAAAGTCATAGTCAAGTGTACATTATCGATCATACATTACACAAAAACGGAGCCATGTCTCACGGGCCATGGTATCATGACTGGCTAGCTTTTTCGGAAAACCCTACTATCGGCGTCTACGAGATCCTAGTCAAAGTGTATATAATATTATGGAATATAGACATGAAACGCACGGTATCAACGCAACGATCTACAATAACTATCTTCCGAAGTTGACGGTCCTGATGTTAGATAGGCTCTGATTACCCATATGTATAGATACTGACGTGGCTGCGCATATATTTCTCTTGTAATCGGTATAGCCTGGCCAATATTACTGGTGACAAAGTAGCAGCTGAACACAGTTTAGATTTGTCAGTGCGAACTCAAAAGCGGCACTTTACTACGGGAAAACAAGATGTCTACGGCAGTACAAAGACTGGCCAACTTTACGAATTTGGCGGACAGTGAAGCCCTACGTAGTGTGTATTATCTTGCTGGTAGTAATAGTCAGTATGTATCAAGACAACCACATAGAACACCGAGAGATGGAAATATATGCAGATCATGAATATAAAAAGAGAGCCGAATTTTATTTTATCTTTCATATTCCATATAAACGCTACTACACTTTGTCTGAATTCCTTCACTAAAAAAGGTTGGCAACAAAGTACATACATCACTAACTGTGAATATGACCGCTAACTAATATGTGTGTGCTTAGGTGCTGATGCCGGAAGACCGTGTGTATAAATATTATGTAAACTGTTACTTTGAAACGGGAAACCCTAGCGATCGGTCCTCGAAAGATAGGCTAGGAAAGAACTACAGTTTTGGAAAGTTGTCTGTAGATTTTCAGATGATTGTCAACGAAATAGTTAGAGTTAGCACCATGCTATAGTTAAAGAGTATGCAGCCAGTCACTACTAGTGACTATAATGATTGTTACTAGATAGCCAAGATATAGTTATAGCAGGGTCATATGGCGAAAGGAGAATTCTAAGAATATGGACAAATCATGATATTATATCTGACATCACACTCTTGCAATCATTTTAGTGTTCTAGGCGTTCTTAACCTGACAGTTTCTTGCTCGCATTTAGTTTCCATTAGAAAAAAATATCAAGCAGCTCTGATATAATAAAAAACAAATACAGAATAAGACGTTAAGTTGAAATACGTGAAAAAGAAAAGATGCCCGAGGCTAGAAGCAAAGTTTTCTACCTTCTCTACCTTTGGAATAGTGTCAGCAATTCTGAAGGAACTGACTAACGTGTTGTAAGACGTATGATAAAAAAGAAAATGACATTATTATTGGTCTGTAGCTAGCTTAGTCTAAATGAGATTTTAGTAATATGCCAGCAGATACATATCCCTAGATAAAGATTCGGGAAGCCTTCCGGCAATTCGTAGACCGCTGACCATGAGTAATTCTGAGCAGTCTTTACCCCCTTCTTATCTTCGTAGTCTATTAGCTAACTTGCAGAAGTTGTTCTTTTGCAGGCTATCATTGAAATACTATGCATCGGGACGGCGGCTCAACGATAAGTCGACAACTTGAGCCTCAATGACCACATGCACGCCGGTCTTAGTAGCCATAGAGGCCGTAATGGTAGTGCCTATCTATCTATCTCTAATACCACAACATAATTATCATGAACAGTCACAGTAAACTGGAGAAAGCGTGTCGACGTGTCTTCAGTCCTGCATTGTGCATCCATTCTCATATGAGGCAATGAACAATGATAACACCTTCTCAGCGATGTAAGCAAAAGCTGTAGCCCCATCGGAGCCGTAATGCTTTGATAGACTGGTGAATCTCGAGTTTTCTTATCTGATAACTAGTACTATGTTTTTCATAGTTCTAGATACTGAATAAGATTATTGTGATTAAACAAAAAACTAGTACTATAGTAGTGACTATCATTTGGAAAGACCGGCAGTTGATGTCGCTCTTCACGAAAATACCGACTATCCCTAGTAAGACAAAGACAAAGACTTACACATGAAGCGGGCGAGTTTTCTAGTCTCTTCTGTTCCCGCGAGTGAATAGCCAAAGCCTAATGGTGTGTGCTAGTTAATCGAGATGCGCTAGACGTTGTCTTTGAGATCCCAGACTCAACACGGCAATTAAACGCGGCAAATGAGAACGGCAAATGTCGACGTTTTTACCAGGCTAAGCTCTTATTGCCAAGCGCGCAACAAGAACCTGGCTTTTGGGCAACTAATATTAAATAGGGCCTAGCAACAACAGAGAGCAAACCTCCCTTTACTTCCCTAGCTAGATGTGCGTTCCGTGCGGTTCTTTGCATCTGTCACAAGCCCTTTTCTGGCCTTGCTCTGAAAAGGTCTGTGTGAGCATCAATTCCTGGGACGCTAAGGTGTGATGGGATGTCTAGAAGAAGGCGGCTCAACTATTCTTTCTATTAACTTCCGGCTTCCAGCATAGCAACATTGCGTTTTCTGAGGTTCTGTTGTCAATTTTAGACTAACTGGCGTCACCCTGTATCCCCCCTGTTACTTTCTTCTTTCGTGTAGACTAAAACCTCGATATCAGTTCATACTGCTGTTCTCAGGTCTATACCAACCTGTTTTTTGGATTTGGTTTTCGGGGTTTTGTTGCGTGTATCTCGATGATTTGAGCATTACCTTGAGTTTGTTACCTTTGGAAGTATTAAGATGGGATCAAGGCGTCAGTTGTCTTAGTTTATCAAAGCTTTATCAGGTATCCTTATAGTTAAGGTTAAAGAAGCTAAATTGTATCATTGATCATCCTAAGAAAAAGAAACTACCGGTCTTATTTTCTTCCGGGTACCCATTCGGGCCATGACCCTTGCGAGCTCTCGACGCTTGTTCGCTCTACGGCTATCTGATCCGGACTTGAGAAGCTCACCTAGACTACATATATAGACTGCCCTTGCCCTCGTTTTGTTGGGTTACTTTTCTTATCATTCTTTCTCTATCTCTCAAACTTCATCTTCTATCATATTAACTTATCCTATATTGCATATATTCTGTTTCCATAATCTTTGTGTAGAGATCATCTATTTTAGCACACGGCTTTACTCTTTAGTCCCTGTGTATCATAAGCCGTCACCTTTCACTTATACCCATCTCCAATCGGTGTATTTGGGTCAGTCATATGCTGCCATATACATCTGCTATCCCATACGAAGAACTACTCGACTCAACGTCCCGTAATCTTTCCAACATCGAAACCTCTTCAACACCGCACACGTATCTCACTAAGCTCACACACAATGGTTGATGCCATGACTGAAAAGACGCCAGCCGTCAGTTCTAGTGACGATGATTCGTTCCACCCTGGGAAGTCTGAGCTTGCTTCCACCCCTAGCAACCGTACCTATGACATCCCGCAGTCTCACGTGGCTGCTGAAGTTGTGCCCGGATCTTCTGCTGTGCCCGATATTGAAATTGCCTCTGGCTCAGATACAGAAGGCGAGCCTATCGAACGCCGGATTAGCCGCCGTTCCAACCATCGTGTTAGCGATCCCGTGCCAGACGGTGGATTCGAAGCATGGTTTCAGGTATTTGCCTCGTGGGTTCTGCTGGTCGATACATGGGGCGTCATCAACTGCTATGGCGTGTATCAGACCTTTTATCTGCAAGGCACGCTGTTCACACGATCGTCATCAGAGTTGGCGTGGGTTGGCTCGATCCAATCGGCTCTGTTGTTGATTATCGGTAGCATTGTTGGACCATTGTATGACGCAGGATACTTCCGCATCATGATGTGGATGGGTGTCTTCCTCATCGTCTTTGGTCAGTTTATGGTTTCCTTGTGCCATGAGTACTGGCAGATTATGCTGGCCCAAGGTCTGTGCATCGGTCTTGGCTGTGGTCTTGCGTTCCTACCTTCCACTGCTATCCTTAGCCAGTATTTCGACAAGCATCTCGGTCTTGCTATCGGAATCAGCGCCAGCGGCTCGCCCGTGGCTGGCATCATCTTCCCTATCATGTTCGGCCATCTCCAGCCCAAGATTGGCTTTGCTTGGGCTACTCGTGCTATAGCCTTAGTTTTACTGATTCTTTCTATTGTCCCTGTCGTTTTCATGCGCACTCGTATCCCGCCCGTCAAACGCCGCCGCGATTCGAAACTTCTCACAGATATCTTTCGTGATGTCCCCTTCATGCTTGCTACTGTTGGTCTAGCTGTCATCTTTATGACCATGTATATACCATACTTTTATATCCAGTCGTACTCCATCGATAAAGGCTTTACCACCACTAGCTTTTCGCCATACCTTATCACTATCGTTAGTGCAGGTAGTATTCCTGGGCGTATCATTCCCAACTATATTGGCGACAAGGCTGGGCCTCTAAACGTGCTGATCACCATGACTTTGATGGCCATTATTTTAGCCTTCTCCTGGATGTCAATCACTACACTAGGTAGCATGATTGCCTTTGCCCTCCTATACGGCATGGCCTCCGGTGCTATTGTCAGCGGCTCTGCTTCTACTATCGTTTCTCTTTCGCCCGAGGTCGGGGTTGTCGGCACCCGCATGGGTTTCATGTACACTTTTGCCGGCTGTGGCACTTTGATTGGACCTCCCGTTGCCGGTGCCATCATCGGAGATAGCGGCTCGCGTGAATGGATTAGTGGCATTGCTTTGGTTGGTTCTGGCTTGTCGCTTGGCTGGATTTTGCTTCTTCTTTCTCGTTTCCTTCACTACAAGCGCACTCGAAGACTTGCTGTTTAAGCTATTTCCCACATGGTGAGGTATCTTATGTCGTTATGATCACTAAAACTTTTCTTCTGCATTTGCCTGTTTTCATTTTCATTTATCCTGCATATCTTATCATCTGGTTGAGCATATATTTTATAACTACATATCTGACTGAGATATATATGCTCTTTAACATTATGTACTAAAATACAAACTAATATATATATTCAACTTCACTCTATTTGCTACTATCATTGATTAAACTTCTTATATGAATATTTCATATTTATTAATCTTACGGAGGTTCTAGTCAAAAAAAAGTTCACTTGCAGGAATATATATGTATTCAGCGTAAGTCAAGGGTTAGCTTATATGTATATTATAGTAGGGTTGTTGGTTTTTGGAGGTTCGCAGCACACCACTATTTAGCATATCAGCAGTCTACGATCGACGTCGTGTCAAACATGGCTGGCCAAGAACTTGAATTAAAATTTCGATAGTTCATTGAAGCATCTGTCTATGAAGAGGATGACTATATAGTTTACGAATAGGAGTCGAAACATCATAAATAGTCTAAGCAGATTCCTCGCAAACGTGTATACATGTGTCTTATTTATGATTAGGGTATATGGAAGGTAGATTTGAGGCCAAATCAGATTTCTGATGTTACGGCAATAGCAATGGATCGCCAGTGAGACGGAGATTTTGAATCTCGCCGGCGTTTGGCTGGAGATGATAAACAAAGACGTTTCGCGAGGGTTAGTTTTATCTTGATGCTAGCATGCTGAACGAAAGCGACATGTAGTTACTTTTCTTTGTAACAACTGAGTAAGCATTATGTTCTACTTACAAAAACGAGAAGGTTCGATTACTTGAGCCTGACAAATACTAACAAAGGAGAAGATGGGGATTGAAAAAAGGCTCATATAGTAGCTTATGTGGCCCAAAAAGGTAAAAACCCCTCCTGGTACTACTATCTACTTTATCTTCTTTATACTGTGCATGTTATGTAGTGCATCATGGAGATACACCAATAATAGTTATTCAGGGTTTGCTTTTACCAGGAATTTCAGCTGTACTTTCGTGTTTTCCCATGCAGATAGTTATGAAATCGTATGTCTGTTATTATAACAAGCATGTTCTAAATTTATATTTTCATAATGATAAACTTGCTTACTAGGGTGGAGAAAATTTGCGGAAAACTCGTGCTTTACAGAAACTTTTTTCCTAACAACTTCTCTATAAGAATAGTTTGGGATTATTGCAATAATTGATTCAATCTGTCCTAAGTAGAACTTAGGGTTAATACTACCACAGCCTCTGATTTTTTAATTATCTCAGCAGCCGATATAAACATGTCGATGAACACCTTATCTCTCAGGCCATTTTGAGCGCCAAGAGGTCTCGCACAGGTGAACATCCTGTTCCAGAGGCAGCCCCTGTATTATTACGTGATGCATTTCAGAGAACAGCAGGTAACTGACTGGAGAGTCTATCCAGCCAGCTGCTCGCCTCCTGTAGGCCAGAATGCCAGACCTTAAAGATCTTCCTGAACTAACCTCTATTAGTTCAATGGGATTAAATCATGATACAATATCATACTTCGCAGACGCGCTTATAACCATGCTTTTACTGTATATACAAGAACACTTACTTCATGCTAGTCTGCACGTATTTTAGACATGGGAGTTTGGGCTGATTCGGTGAAACATAGACAGCAAGAATATTGAAGACTAGAATTCGAAAGATTATCCTGTTTACAATTCTACAGAGTATGCAGTTCACCCAGCATACCGCGCGCACCGGATTTCCTAATGCAGGCTAGAGGTTGATTACACCGCGCGTGGCAAGGGCCAAGCTATAATGCGAATCGTACGGGTTTTGCCTCAGTCTACGGTTAGGCTAGCCTCTGATCTCTTCAAGTAGACGTACGTTACAAATCATCATCGACAGCCTTAGTCAAAATTGAGCTTGCATTACAAAAACTAGCAATACTGCTGCAAAGATAGAGTTAACCCCAAAAAAATTACAGCAGCTAGTTTTTCGTCCGTTCATAGCTTCTACCACGTACCCTTCTTGTACTTGGATTACGTTGTTACTTTGTATTGCTGATGATTGATAATGGAGGGGCGTGTGCTTAAGAAGTGTTGCTTGCCATCATGATCCCCACATCCTTGCCCGGCAACAAACAAGCACTAACTTTCCCCTCATCCTGTTCGAATACAAGGCAAACAAACAAAGAAAGCCTCATGAAAAAGTAATAAGTTATAGAAGCCAACAGTGCAGCACAACCTAATGGGCCCATAGCGAAGCAGATATGGAACTAGTGGCTTTCTATGTCGTTACGAAAGCAAGAATCTACGTTTGGCATGGCTCGTCAGCACTTATTCAGCACTGGGCCTGCCCAAAAGCCCTAGATGACCCTGGCTCAAAATGACTATTAGTTTGTAGTTGTTGCAAGGAAGGCTCAGAAGCAACAGAGCGATCAATACAGATCAGTCGTACATGCCTGCCAGTGACATGATTGTTACAGGGAGAAAGTCTGCCGAAGAAGCCTCGCAGGCGGAAATCGAGCTTATTGGAGTCATGAGGGGAAGCATCTAGAACAAACAATTAGCCGCCGGTGAAGAAAGATATGACATATTGATATCGTTTCCTACCTCAATACGATTTTGTGCATATATTCTTCCCTTCCCTTCTCTTCTTATTATCTTTTTCTGGTTAGTAGCTAGTGATTGGCAATGGCTGACAGATGGATGACGAAAACTTAGACAGGTTATTAGAGCTAGGTTTAGAGCCCACATGACTTGAGTCACTAACAAGACAGCCACTAAGAAAAGCTGTAGATATGATAATGGGCCAAGTACCCAAGTTTGACTTGATAGTATCCGAGCTTCCTGAAGGTGCATTTGCTCCGGACACCCCCTCCCCCACCCGCTTGCTAAGCTTCCATGTAACATTCTGGTATTTATACGTTGTCTTCGCTTTTACGCCAGCCAACCCGCTGGGCTACTAACAACAGCTCATGCTAGCCCATATATTGTGGTGGCCAATGTAGAGATAGCCGCAAGGCATTTCGTATAAAGGAAGAAGCTTTCCTCCCACTACAACTGCCACTTTTTGGTGTTCTCTATCTCCCGTCACCCACTACCTCACCTTATCAATCAGCCAAGATGACCAAGATTGCTATTATCTACGTGAGTCTAGCCACTATCTTCTTCTAGTTTTCAGCCTCTGCTTGAGCTTTTGTGCTTGGCAATATGCAACAATAGCTCCAAGATCAAGGTTTCCAGGCGGCGGCCTTGTGCTCTTGCTGTTATTGTTCCAATGTCGCACTAAGCCACAGCGTCTCGAGCTGCCAGCTAGTATAAAGGAACTTCGTAGCTAACCCGTGTTTTTTTCTTGCCCTCATATAGTACTCCATGTACGGCCACATCGGCACGCTGGCTGCTGCCGAGAAGAAGGGTGCCGAGAAGGCTGGCATTACTGTTGACATCTTCCAAATCCCCGAGACCCTGTCCGACGAGGTTCTGGGCAAGATGTACGCCGGTCCTAAAGATTCCTCCGTCCCCGTCCTGACCGACGTTAAGACTCTAGAAGAGTATGATGGTTTCCTGTTCGGCATTCCTACCCGCTTCGGAAACTTCCCTGCCCAGTGGAAGACCTTCATTGACCGCACTGGTGGCCAATGGGCTTCTGGTGCTTATCACGGCAAGTTCGCCGGTGTTTTCGTATCTACTGCCGGCCAGGGTGGTGGCCAGGAGACCACCGCCATCAACGCTTTGTCAACTCTGACCCACCACGGCATGATTTACGTTCCTCTGGGCTACGCCAAGGTCTTCGGCCAGCTGACCTCGCTGACTGAGGTTCACGGTGGCTCCCCTTGGGGTGCCGGTACCTACGCTGCATCCGACGGTTCCCGCCAGCCTACTGCTCTGGAGCTCGAGATTGCCGAGATCCAGGGTGAGTCATTCGCCGCTACCGTTGCTAAGCATCACGGTTGACTGCATGGTAGCGAGAAGAAGGCCGAGACTGCTGCCTCGGCTGCCGCGGCTGCGTCTTCTTCTACTCCCGCTGCTCCTGCCAACGTATCAATCCCGGAGAAGGCATCTCAGGATACCGATAATGTCAAGGCTGGTCCTTGTGGTCTCCCCAAAAAGTGCGAGATCATGTAAGGAGCGGGTAATCAGAACGACGCATGATACCATTGATTTTGAAGCGCAACATCTAGTAACATAAAACGATTAAAACTTAATGAAATAGATGAACACTATATTTTCAATTTTCTTGCGGGGAAAACATGTGATATGTCGGGATGAGAAGAAAATTGAGACGTCACATGACTTTGAAAGATATGGTCTGTTCAGGCGCACCTGTTTTTGGCAGTCATCTCAGCTGACATAAGAGTCTAGTCGCTATCGAAAGTGTTTTGTAGGGCTATAAAATTGAACTTGTAAAAATTAGTCTATGCATGCGCTGGGTTTCAAGACATGCAAATAAGCATCAACTAGGCGCTAATAGCTTCACAGATGGCTAATATTTTAAGAAAATGTTGACGAACAAACAACCTAATCCCACAAGGACGTTTACCTTTATGCCGACAAGGTGCAGCCATCATTGCTGCATATATGCGAAACAGCGGCTGAACAGATAATAGCGGCTAAGTTGCTCTTTTTTCTACATATACAGAAATAGCGTCACAGGGAATCTGAAACCAACACAGCAAAGCAGTCAGGCGGTCGCTAGCTAATTGAGATAGATATGTTTGAGGTCTTAGGTCAGCAGCAGGTGCTAGAGCGAGAGAGAACCGCAGAAGTATGAAATAGATTGGATTTGCCTTTCTGGATCTTTTTTTTGGCCTTTATCTTGCCATGTACTTATCTTTTCTCTTATGAGATACTTCAGCAAACAGAGCAGTTTTGGCACCACACGCTCTTTTTTTTCTCATCATGTTTGATATTGACAAAGTTGCCAACTGCAGTAGTGAACCAGCCACTACCCCAAGCGATTCTGGAATCGCCGGCTCCGGAGTAAGTTTCTAATAGCATCAACTCCATATATTCAAAACCCTCTAGATTGCACACACTGAAGTATTTCTTTCTTTTAGGTCCTTATATCTTTTATCGTCACCGCTGGTCTAGCCCTCATCCTTAGTGCATCCATAATATTCTCCGAAATCAAGAACAACCCATCAAGCATTCGACGTAAACTCTTGAGTAGCTACTCTGATCAGCAGATCTTTAATGGTATTGGCATCCAGAGTGTTGGCCTAGCCAAGATAAATTCCATTGTTCCTTACCATTTCTTTCTGATCTGGATGCTATCACTACTTGCCACATCCGTACATATCGTCACTTTACTGGCTTTAGTGCAGGATTTCCGCCGAGATTGGGTGCTTAGATGGCTTCGAGGTGGTTTGATGCTGACAAATCTAGTTCTTTCTAGCGTTTGTGGCATATTCATGCTGAGAGTTGTTGAAAAGGATATGACAAGCTCAACACTTCCTGTATCCTGTGTTAACAAGGTAGAAAAAACAACAACGGCATCTAACCTTGGAGTCTCGTACTTCGGCACTATTGCAGTGATTACTGTCAACTTCGTTGTCTTCGTGTTAGCTACATGGTATCTACACAACCGGAAGCCGAGATTCTATCAAACCGTCCAAATTGGAGGCTTGATTGGTATGGCCATAAGTGCCATCGCAGCTGCCGTGAGGATCTTATCAGCATCTCAAGCGTTCGGTACTCCATCAGTAGCTCTAGCAGATCAAGGAGAAAAGGTTTGGAGCTTTGGACAGGTTCTCTCTATCATGGTGTTAATATTCCCCATTGTTTCTATTATTGAAATTGCGCGCGGCGAATCAAACGCCCCGAAATGCAAGATATCACATGACGATGAGAGTATTCCCATAAAGTCAGGTGTAGCACCAATTGAATATCAATCTACGCCATTTATCAAAACGAAGCGGAAGCTAGATATTTAGTTATGATTGAAACGCATCATTTCACTCTCAAATACTTATTTCACGGTTGTAGCCTGATATTTGGTCTATGTTAAATTATTCCATGACAATTAGCTGTGATAGCTAGACCACAATCTCTAGTATAAACATGCATGTCTAGCTCTTTCATAAACACTAAAAGCATCAGCGTAATAGTATTGAAGAAAGTAACCGACAACCCACCCTGACCGGTAGTACACAACTGATACATTTTTTTCATGCTATAATAGTATCAAATCTCATGCAGGATAGACATTAGTGGCCATTTCTCTAGCAGACCTAGAGGTTTAGATACTAGTACCGAGAAGGCAATGGATACATGTTGAAGAAGACCTCATCGCTATCCTTAATTTTCTCCGCATAGTGCTCTTTCGCCGCATCTTCCACGGCATTAGGCGCTTCTTCCTCCACGGCATGGACGGTTATCATGACCTTGAATAGAAAAGTGGCAAGGTAATAGTGGTTGTAGCTCATATATGAATGGCGTTGGATCAACATGCGGCGAGTAAACTAAGGCACGCGTAGCATGTAGGACAAGCGATCAATAAGCAGCTGATCAGCTGGACTGACCGTCATGATGGTCCATGCGGATGGGAGCGACATAGCGACCATAGCTAGGAATTCTATAGTGCTAAGGTCATCAAGATCTGGACCAATCAAGATATCAGAGGCAAGAATCTTAGGGCCATGTTTTTTAACCGGCTCGAAATCGGCAAAGTTAGCAGGCAATGGAAGAAGCTTAATCATATAGTCGGACAGAAGAGTAACGACCTCAAAAGTCCAATCAATCGAATACAAGAAAGATAGAAGGTGTCTAATGCTCGTCAGTTGAAGCTCGGAAGGATCCCGGACAACTATGTAAAGATGATTAAATAAATATTAGCCTCATTAACAAAGTCTGAAAAGCCAACAATAACAATAGTAACTTACCAACAGAGTTTTCAGCAGGTTCATAGACATAATCGAACATGATATCTAGTTTCTCACCCAGCACTCCGTAAGGGTCGATGACATGGAGTCCCGGATGACGAACTCTGATACCAGGATGTATCTGTAGAGAATGGTCTCTTCTGCAGCGAACTAGTCGCACCATGGGTATCTGTTGCATATCTGCCGGGAGACTTTGTACGATTTCAAGTTGTGCCTCGTCTAGCTTCACTTCCGACATCTGGTTTAAAACAGGAACCGTATCATTCGCTGAGGTGTTAGGTTTCTCGTGCTGCTCGGGTTCCTAGAATAAGGTTAGCGTGTTCTATGGTGAATATCTTGACAAGAACAATGATGGGCATACAATAACATGCTGAATTGGTACACTCAGATCAGTGCCCCAGAAGCTTGCATACTCTTCCTTGGTAAAGCCAAGGCCGATTGTCAAGTCAAAAGTCCCTCCTAAAACATCATCAATATTATCTACTAACAGACCCTTTGGGAAATCAACCTCGCTTGGCTCGCGTTGTTTACCAGAGGGTCCCTGCTGTTCCAACTGAGAATTCAGTTCTGTTTCATCGTTTTGTGTCATCTTAGACGACGACTCGTAATGCTGATACTGTGTGCTCACAGCGCCTTGTTGATTCTGGCTAGTCATCTGCGTTGCAAGAGATGAATAGATACGTTAGCTGTTTACATTACATGACAGTTGAGTTATGGATATATACCAGTCGTCTAGCTGCGTTGCCCATTGAACGCAGATCAGGTATTTTGTGCTTTGGAGAATTGGTGATATGGGGGTGATAGTTGAGTTGATAGTTTTTCAAGCCGTGGCGATGCAGGGCAAAACTAGACAAACAAGACCGTCTGTCCTGAGAATGTTGATGTTTGGAAGTGGAGTTGTGATGTGTAGTCATCACAGTAAGCGACCGCGGACAAGGTGTGACGCTGGAAACAGAATGTGCCAGTGGGGACTGGTCGAATACGGCATTGGAATGGTAGAGCTGAGATGGGCAGATACTTCTAGTGCTAGCAGTTGCGTTTTGCAAAATGTTGACGGCAAGGAAGGGTGAGGGGTTCGTTTCAATGTCTCCTTTGATGGAAGCTGGCTGAAAGGCTGAGGGCTCCAAGGGTGAATGCATGATACCAATCGATGAAGCATATATTCCAGACGGCTTCATGGGGTTAGTGCTGATGCAAAGCTCATATTCATCACTGTGGGATGAGCTGGCGTTTGAGTAGCTAAGAGAAGGTCGAGCCAAATGACTTTGCTCAAAATCCGAGCTACCCCAAAGTCTACCTTGAGAAAACTGCTGAAAAGCTTCAGTATCGAAATCATTGTAATCATCAGATATTGGCCGCGGTGATGAGCGTTCATCAGAGGAGAAAAGAGGTAAGTCTTCCTCATGATCAAAGCGACCAATGAAAGACTGATCAGCACTAGTATCAGCAGAGTTTAGATCGCTGAGGTCCGGCTCGTCGAGAATGCCTATTGGCTTGAGCACAGAGCGAGTCATGTCGGCTTCGAATTCGATGGGGCAAGATAATTTTCCAAGATGCATTCATCCAATATATGGCACATGGGATCAAAGGCTTGATGATAGCATGGAGAGATGAAGGAGATAGAAGATGAAATAGAGAGGGGAAGAGTTTTTTTCCTTCTCAAGGCAAGAGAGTAAAAGCTATTGAGTCAGCCTTATCTAGAGATAGCCTACTATGGAAGGTAGTTATATGAGGCTAAACAGAAGATCGTGAGCCATATGTTATAAAGTATTCTACTGGTGATTACTGCCTACAAGGCAAATAATACTATAAACTCTTATATACTATTTTAGCCTACTATATTTTTGATAAATATATAATGTTCTTTATTACAATTAGTGCACTTAATATTGTTAGCAGATATATATAGTATTATAAAAGTTCACAGCTTATCGTTTCCAAAAAGTATTGCTACCTATTTTTACCATTACAGTAAACCTGACAAGTTAACCTATCTTTGTAGCACAAAGATTTTTCTGCAGACTATGTAATGATCATATCTAGCTTAGCCATAGTAGTCGGAGTATTATTTGTACATTGACCAAAGCTTGGTTTCTTTACAAGGTTGAAAAGCACGTCTCTGTAAATATTGTTAGTTGCAGGAAGCTCAAAGTGATAACCCCAGAACCCTGGTTGATTCTTGACTTTTGCTAGCTGAGATTAATCATGACTGTCAAGCGGAGTATCATGCATGGTACAATTCATGTAGTAGATTGTGCCAACTTGACATGAGATAACGGCTAAGCTGTCAACGCAAATGGTGACTGGAAGTTAAGGATTTGAGAGCTAAGAAGGAATCTAATTATAAGGAGATGAGTGGCGATTATGTTGTTAGTTTGATCGTCACAGGTTATCTAGGCGATGTATTTTTTTGCTAGCCCCAAGTTGGGATGATGTTACTTACTCTGTGAAGATATGTTGTTTTGAGAAGCCTAACCCTAGTTTGCACTTCACTAGCCCTTGAACGCTACTATACCCGGGAATAATTAGGTGGGACATGCGATTACTCATCAGTTACAGTGTATAGTTAAATATGTATATATAATAAATACTCAATGAGATCATAATGATAACCCATTTTGATGATGATGATGATTTTGATGCATGCAGGTAGTTGTTTTGGCTAGAAAATTAGAACATGGATGAAGAAGCAATACTACTATCTAGCTCCATTGCTTGCTTGCTTGATTGATGTTATATATTATTCTGCCTTTGCGCGGTTCAGGGTCCGCATTAGGCAAAGCGAAACGGGAAGGAAAGGGAACA
Organism: Endoconidiophora laricicola; assembly: GCA_001640655.1. Lineage (NCBI taxonomy): Eukaryota > Fungi > Ascomycota > Sordariomycetes > Microascales > Ceratocystidaceae > Endoconidiophora > Endoconidiophora laricicola. The sequence goes on from LXGT01000024.1 coordinate 85,827, forward strand.
AGCAAAATGATACCCCGCAGTGGGGCTAGAACTACACTGCTACTGATGCAAAGTCGGCCACTATTGAACAAATTAGCCCGATTGAGAAGCAACTATTAGTAGCCAATTACAGCGCCGCCACAGCACGCAATATGCAGCTATTCCCATCACGGTAGTATAGCCAAGACAAGAAGAATGTAAAAAGAGACAGAGTAATCAATATATTGGAAAAGAAGTCGCGAGATGGCGCGGTGGATCTCGCGATGGTGCTAGAATTTGAATTTTGTCTGCAGCTAGCCGCTGGTCGCTTTGAAGAGGGAAACACTTGCTAGTTGATGTTTGCTTATTGTTGAGGCAGTACAACAATATATAAGTAGTCGTTGACTGATGCTTCTGCATGCTGTATACTACGAATCTTATAACTCGGTTAGCCACTTACACGAGCGCCGCAACTATAGCATAGCTAACGTCACCTACGAGGTAATGCTGAAGACGCGAAAAACAGCAGAAACAGCTACTGCAACAAGAATGAGAGAACGCTGCGCACACCAGATTGCTACTTCGCATTTGGCATCAATGACAGCTACCATTTAGCTAGGATGAAGCATCATCACAAGATGTAAGAAACCCCCGCTTGTAGTTATTGTAAATTGACATGGTGGGCTGACGCCATTTTAACTAAAGAGCTTCTTCGTGATGTAGCACCCCTTGGATTTCATCCTCTAGCTAGGGGGCCATTCCGATATTCGCTTCTTGTTACTGTCAGTCTCCAATGTTTCTTACAGCTTTCGACCCATGAAGGGAAAGCAAGGTTGTTAGGTAGCCTCAGTAAGCAAGGACGCCGAGCACGCAATGACCGACCGGTGCTGGAAAACAGCTGACGTCTCCACAATTATACGTATAATCAAGGTACCTCCAATACAGCGCTACCAGCAAAAATATACTTACGGCTTTGTTTTGAGTCGATCAGCAGAATCTAGCACGCCTTTCTTTACAAAGCTTCGATTTGAGTCTTCGCCGTCCAGTCCCCACGACAAGGCAAACATGTCGTAGCCTAGTTTCCTAGGTGCTACAGACGGCAGCTAGCCCAATTTCTAAGCGTTTCTTAGCTGTTCTAGCCGATTATCTTGTTTAGTGGTGCCGTTATATATAAAGTTAATCTTCCCCTCTTTCTACCGGATGCCAAACCTTTTCCCTTACTTCCATAACCCACACTACATTCCATCTTTTTCTTCTAATCAATCTTTAATTTTCAAACACCACAAAACATCATCTATCATGTCGTATGTCAACATCCTCTTAAATCCTGCACGAATAGCACGCTCAATCCATTTTGCTCTCTACTTACCATGCATGCTTTCACTCTGCCAAGCACCACGATGCTAATTATTCAACCGTAGTCTCCGTCTCGGTCACACTGCTCCTAACTTCCAGGCTGATACAACTGCCGGCCCCATCACGTTCCATGACTTCATCGGCGACAATTGGGTCATTCTGTTCTCCCACCCTGAGGACTACACCCCCGTTTGTACCACTGAGCTGGGTGCTTTCGCTAAGCTGGAGCCTGAGTTCACCAAGCGTGGTGTCAAGTTGATTGGTCTTTCTGCCAATACCTTGGGCTCCCACGAGGGCTGGATTAAGGACATTAACGAAGTCACTGGCTCTGATGTCAAGTTTCCCATCATTGCCGACAAGGAGCGCAAGGTTGCTCTTCTGTACGACATGTAAGTTAAAGCTCAGACTCCTGCGTCTAATTAAAGAGTGTTACATGTACTAACTAATACTCGCAGGATCGATGAGCAGGACGCTACCAACGTTGACTCAAAGGGCGTTGCCTTCACCATCCGCTCCGTCTTCGTCATTGACCCCAAGAAATCCATCCGCACCATCCTGTCCTACCCCGCCTCGACCGGCCGCAACACAGCCGAGGTTCTGCGTATTGTCGACTCTCTGCAGACCGGTGACAAGTACCGCATCACCACTCCCATCAACTGGGTCCCTGGCGAGGATGTCATTGTTCACCCCGGTGTCAAGAACGAGGAGGCCAAGACCCTGTTCCCCGAGTTCCGCATTGTTAAGCCTTACTTGCGCTTCACTCCCCTTCCTAAGGAGAAGATTAACGCTTAAATGTGCTTGCCCTTCGTACATGAAGCTACTTGCTAGTGCAACTTATGCTAAAAATGCACGAACATCGCTAAATTGATACCACAACTGACATGGAGGGCCCATAATCCCGATCCATGCGAATGCTAAGCCAGCTACCAGTCTGGCCAGTGTACCACCACAAATAAAGATTTTGTTTCCGTCTCTGTTACGAATAATGCAGCCACAATGTCTCCCAAAGATGGAGCGCAGGTTGGGGTTAAGACATCTGAAAGAAAAGTTCTTGCCCAGTTGATGAGGAATAAAGATGTCCATATCATGTTTAGCGGCTTTGCTAGCTAGGATTGCTTTCACCATTTAATACGAAGACTTTAACTCCTCACTCTAAGTGCTACCTTTTCAAGATGCGACCTTATCATGACACAGGACATGCATGTTGAGTATGTGATGTTACTTCACGTCGTTCGAAACAAAGATATAAAAGCTACCCCAACCATGCATTGTCTACTAGGCAAGCCTTGCTATTCGCTATCTACCAAACCGCCAAATGGCATTGCTTTCAATGTATCCAATATTTCGTCTGTGCGAACCATGAGTATTCGTATATCATGTTTCGTTGAAAATGGGTATCTTGTGAACAAAACATACACCCCATGATCTGATCGCGAGTTCACAGTGCATGCTGCATCTGGTCTGGCTCCTTGCATAAGCGGCTTGTATGTTTATAGATAGATATAGTGGGTACTAACAAGTACCGACTAAAAACTCGCCAAATCGCCAAATGGTGACATTTCGTGTTTCACTTCCTACAAACCAAAAAAATCACAATGCCATAATCTTAAATAATGTCGAAAAAAGCAAGAATAAAGCCCCCATAAGCAAAGCTGGGTTACTATGGCACGACTAATCGGCATTCCTTACCAGCAAATAGTGCTGCAGGAAGGCGTGCTAATCAACAGTATCATGGGAATCGTCAAATGATACGACACAGCGTAAAGGCTGTTCAGAAACATGCTTAGGCTAAATATTACCACGTTGCAAGACAATTCTCATTCGAACTGTCAAGAACGAACCTTTCACTCAAATCGTCCAACGAATGCCTACTCGTTACTCTCCGTAAACGATCAATAAGTATCTCCCCATCGAGAGCTTTTTCCATCCTGGGGCCCTTGAACGACCACTTCTTACCGTGTAACATGTTCAACAACAGTTAGCATCTGCGAGTATGCATATTGACAAGCCACTGTCTTCCTAGTGTCACCGAATCTTTAGAGATGAATCTACCATCGCGCCTGACGATGGATATATCACAGAGTGGGTTCTCCATAGAAAGGTACATCTATATTGAATTCAAACATCTTGACAACAACTTATAATTGAAGGAAAAGGAGTACAATTTGACACTGTCTAAATATATATCAAACGTACATGTCACTCTCAAAAGTTATGGTCAGCTAATTCTTACATATATGCACTTCAATCACAGCTCTCTACGGCAATGCGAACTCAGCAGGAGGAGTTACCGACGCCGTTATTCTCGATTGCTTGCAAGGAACCCTTCCAACCATGTAATTTTCAATAAACTTATTCAGTTTCTGGAACTAAGAAGACTTTCAATCATGGTATGACCAGCTAGTGTTTTCGTTGAAGATATCATATCAACACATACCGCGTGGATTGCACAGACGTGGCTGTGAGAATTCGATGTGAAAATGGTGTTGAGTTTGCGTTCTGGCCCCTTATTTACCAGGCCTTAATCCTATTTAAAAAAAACCCGTATACTCAATCTGCACGAAATATCAAATTGACAAGCCAGGACTATTCAGTCTAGATGCAACCTATGCTCAAGCAGAAGGCCAGCATTACTGCCTTTACCGATTCTACTACCTATCACCATGCTGTTGCTATTTTAGCCTGCATTTGAACGTTGAAGATAATCAGTTGCTATATTATTCCTTGCAAGTTCGCGGGAGATATTTACCTGGTAGGAACATCACAGACGGAAATGAACGAGATCCACAGATTTTTCCATGATTGGAAAGGCTTTGACCGCTTCTCGTTTGAACCAATCTGTGGTAAAATACGATGGGCTCCTAGCCATACTAACATAGTCAAGAACGGAGGGGTTGACACACTCATCAAGCTCGGGTGCACTAGCACTGAGGACTTACTGGAGATCAAAAATACTATGTCCCTCGCACAGGCTATAAGATGTAGGAAAGCAGAACTTAATAGCAAATTCAAGGCCTGGCTGCTCGATACGAAGCCACGACCGCACCTGACGCAACAATTCAAGATTCTGTCAGTGTATAAATTTGAGTGGCTAGGCTAGATGGCTAGCATCGCCCGTAACGGGCCGGACCCTTACCGCAAGGTCCGGACACGGTGACTTTGCAGCTTACTATACTCGCTTTAAGCTACAGAACGCCTCCTCAGAGTGCCATTTCTTCGGGCACCCCAAGGAACCACTCCACCCAAGGACTTGCGCCAGCAATATACGGAGTTTAACACCAAGGCTTGTCAAGAAACTACTCTTGATGAACAGTTCCTGCAAGTTCTTGGCTGAAACACTACAAACTAAGTGGCAAGAGTACCACTGGTAGAGGCGAAGACAAGGCGGAAGAGAGAGCGGATGCGGTTGAAGGAGGACAGCCATGAACAGAGATATGAGGAGTCTGGGTTTTCTTTTTTAAATATTAGTTTTGATTTTCCTATTGGGCCTTTTAGTAGCTAGATCGGAGCTAGTTTTGGTGTTTTTTTTTTGGTTTCTGTTTGTTTTGGCTTCTTGTTTCAATTTTTTTTTTTGCGTTGTGCTACTAACCTTGGATGCAAGCTCAATACAAATTTGAAGTTTACTTTGTTGCGGTTTTCATAGGTCTAGGTTCTGAAAAGATAATCGAGCTTCTTTCTACTCTAAGGGGTGAGCCCTAGCAAAAGGCTTTAAAGCTCCGTCTAGTAATCTATCTGACGTAGTTTGATTGCGTAGCAATGTAGGTAGACGTTAAATATATATACATATATCATTCCACCTCCACATAGGATTCCTCTCTTNAGCAGTCCGGACACACTAGACCAAGCTCGACAGTCGACACCATCGCCTTGACTAAGAGTGTCGGTCCTATCAATATTCACACGGCTACCCTATTCGTCTGGGTTTTTTCTTACTATCTTCGAACTGGTTTTTCCCTGGTGCCTCTTTGTGAGGGTATAACTGCGGTGATGGGTGATGGTGGCTAATGTATAGCTATAGATGTGGCTAATATGTGGCTTTGCTGTTGGATCACGCAACGCTTTTTTTCCTTTTTTCGATTGGGTTGTTTTGTTTTGTGCTAGCCAAGTGGACGAATATAACAAGTCTTAGGACTTGGGAGACATATCGAGTTTCTTATACTAGAAGCTTGGGTAGCTAGCTTGCGGGTAGCCATGATTTCTGTCCGGTAGCCATCCGGCGTCGCATAATCTTCGTGATTCCAGTAGACGTTAAGTATATATAATACAGTACAATACAATTTTGCCAAAGCATAGACCTTTGGTATGCAAAAAACTGGGTGCTATCATAAAATGACATGGACTTTTCATTATAACTCATTACCCAATTAGATGCTAACTATGATGATCACACATGGCCGACTTGATATCGTGTACCGGCGCAACGCAATGATTGATGAAACTTACTGATTAGTATCCTGATCGGTATAATCATAGTCTGGTCAAGTAATGAAAAAAAAATGATGTATTTTGAATGGAACAAATGACAGTTGTAGATTCCAGTTGGATCACGATGGTCCATTTGCATCTTGAAGACTAGGACTATATCATGAATAGTCATGTGGGTTATTCATGGACTGCATGAGATGAGTATCAACAACGTTTTGATCCATTTGATTCATCTATGATCGCAATCGCCATTTGTACGTATACCTGAAATTTAACAAAAAAAAAATTCATATTCTAGGTTTACTCTATAGAGTCGCCGCTCTGATGTTTTTTGAGCAATTTGTTTTATTTCAACGTTGGGAGCTGATTTCCTTAGGTAGAATCCTGGTGTACTCTGTATACTATATGATCTATAGGCTGTATAGCTATAGATCTTGTTTGTATGTTTTTAATAGGAATTACTGAGTATTTTTCTCTGAAACTAGTTGTAAACTAAGCTGGCTAGAATTATGGTTCGTGTATGTATTATAGAGGAGATATATGCTGCATCCCCTGAACAATAGACTAGTCCTAAGTACGTACCGTCTGAGGACCAATTTTGGAACAGGTCCCAGCCTCAAAGAAGTGCAAATCATCGTTGGGTTGTGTTTTCTTTCGTTTCTTTTATCTTGATGCTTACAAGGAAATGTAGATCGAAGTTTGTAGTAGCAAATTGTAAACCCTATTAGAGCCCTAAGTAGCATTATCTAACACAAGGCAACGCTCCAAGAGCAGCACTGATGACTTGTGCTTGTATCCGGAATGTTAATTAACAAAACTGTGACCAAGGCATACTTTCATGTAAATACTGATTTCTCTGAGTTTCTCCAGAACAAGGTATAATGTAGCTAGCCACTCACGGGCTTACCAGCCATAATCGGGTATTTTATTCCTTGGTCCGCAAGACCATAACCACTAATATCATACCAACTTATTTCCTTTTGTTCCGATTTTTGCTTGAGGCGCAGAAATGGCTTCAAGTAGCTATCGCCATTTCTCTATCCTTCCCCTGACTAACGGCTGGGATCATCACCACTACAGCAACAGCAAAGTAGGTATATTTGAATGCTCGGAGGTTTGTAGTTTTTGAATTGGTAGTGCGAGTAGTGCGGTTTGTGACCACCTGACAGCTACTTAGAAGTTCAATGTTGGCACTTGTGCGTCATGCAGAGCCACCGTATTTCTTTGCTCTTCTCCTTTTCATTCTTTATGCCCGTACTATTCTGTTGCTCTTTTCTTTTCTTCTTCTTTTCTTTTTTTGACGTTTGCATATTTTCGTTTGTGATCCATCCAACACATCGTCTTCGCCCAATCACGACCAACACAGCCATTGCATGCAGCCAAGCCTCCACTAACTTGCTAGTGTAGCCTACCGTCGAGTGTACCTGCAGCTTCAAGCGTGAGGTTTGAGTTTCAGTGTAAGCTCCACATGGCCGCGGCAACCGTGATAATATCGTTTTAATCGGGCGTCTAGAAACGCAGTTTGAAGTTTCCTGTGATCAGCCGCCCAACAGACCCACTAACAGCAATACGCAGCGGCGGAAACGTGTTGACAGAAATTAGCGAATAAAGTGTTGAAGCTCCGACTATTTTTTTTTTTTCTTTTTTGGGACTTTCGTCATGTCGATGCGATCTTACACACCGAAACTCGACTGCGAGTTGAATGAACATCGAGAGATTGACTCATCAGAGCAAGCAGCTGCAAGTCCGACCAAGACGACGAGCGAGCTGATATCTAGCGCCTATCGCGGCTTTCGTTCGAAATTAAACTCGGTTAGCCGCGACGACCCCGCAAAATCCCAGCGTTTAGCCGGCAGGCGACCCAGCCTCCTCCAGCTACGAGTAGACTCGATGTCTGCGTTTTCGCATTCTAGCGTTAGCACGGGCACAGCCAGCAACTCACCCGCAGGTGGCGCTAATGCTGCGTTTCCATTTGGCAGTGGCAATGGCAGTGCCAGCTCCAATTGCCGTGCCAGTACCTTATTAGTAGCTTCCGCCGTGACTGCTGCTGCTGCTGGTAGTAGTAGCAATATTGTCGCTGCTTCGCCTACATCTGCATCGTTTGTTTCAGCGCCGCTTGTTGCCCCCCCCATCTCCAACTTGTCAAAACTGCCTCCGTTGCAATCTCAATCTCAATTTCGACTTTCCTCTCACCGCCGCGGCTGCAGCTTGCAAGAGAGTCTCGATAAACCACTGCCTGAGCCGCCGCAGTTGGTACCATTTATACCGTTGACCCCTATCTCCGACGCGCAAGCCTTTGCATTTGCTTCTGATTATTCGTTGAGAACCACCCACTACCATTTCTCTGACGCATCGGCCGCTTCACCCACTCTATCACCATTTTCCAAAACCATACCACGCCGCCAGCCATTTCCGCTTCCGCTATCGCCAGCATCTTCGTCTGCTACAAACTCACAGAGGAGTCCCTTCGTACGCCCCCGCTCCCGCACCATGGATTCCAACATACCTTCATCTGGCGGTGTGTACAGCCACCACGACTCACAGTATGATTCAAGCCAGTCGCATCTTGATACCGAACGATCACGCTACAATGGCCCAAGCCAATCGCCATCCTTCAACCAGCAGCCGCGAACCCCAAACTCCGGAAACAATGCCACCACTGCCGCCAATGATAGCCAGCCTGCCGCAAACCCTGCTTCTGCACACCTGTCTGGCTTAATGTGTAATGTTCATAAGACGACAGGCCGCGAGCCCCATCCCCTGGTCGGCGTCACTACTACCATTGTTGGCGATAAGCTATATGTATTTGGTGGCCGCCATGTCTCCCGCAACCGCCAGGGTCCCTTGACATCGGCTATGTATGAACTAGATCTAATTAGTCGTCACTGGACGAAACTATGTACAATTGGCGATGTCCCAACACCACGATACTTTCACTCTATGTCCGCCTTGGGTGATACTAAAATGGTATGCTATGGTGGTATGGCTGCCTTGTCAGGGAACGGCGAAGACCCACCCTCAGTCGTTTCGGATGTTTACATATATGATATTCCTACAAAGCGTTGGGCATTCATTCCCGTGGCAGAGCCTCCACAAGGTCGTTATGCGCATTGTGCTACAGTCCTGAATTCGTCCGCCGTGTTCACTTCACACAAGGCGCCGCTTTCAGCTTTGCAACATAACGTATCCTCGGCTGGCAATCCGAACGAAGGCCGCATCGGTATCAATATCGACGGTACTGGCGGCGCAGAGATGGTTATTCTTGGTGGACAAGATGCTAATAATCAGTATATCGAAGAAATAAGCGTCTTCAACCTACGTAGTCTTAAATGGACATCCACTGAGCGCTTAGGAAAAAGTTGTGGTGCTTACCGTAGTGTAGTTGCCGCGCTACCACCTACTGTAGCCGCTAAGGTTGGCAGAAACCAAAACTCCCAAAGATTCGATAATTCTCCCAAAGATGCGGCCTCCTCTATGCTGATTTACTCAAACTATAATTTTCTCGATGTCAAATTAGAGCTCCAGATACGAGCGCCCAATGGCGCCTTGACTGAAAAGAGCATGTCTGGTACACATACACCTCCCGGCCTACGTTTCCCCAACGGTGGCATAATCGACACTCATTTCGTAGTCAGTGGCACGTATTTAACTTCGTCGAAACAAGAATACGCACTCTGGGCCCTTGATCTTAGAACACTCACGTGGACCCGAATCGATGCCGGCGGAACTGTCTTCAGCCATGGAAGCTGGAATAAGGGTATTCTCTGGAATAGACGAAATACTTTTGTTATTCTAGGTAACTGTAAGAGAAGTCTTGTTGAGGACTACAATCATCGTCGTATAAACTTTAGCCACGTTTGCATGGTTGAGCTGGAAGCATTTGGCTTCTACGACAACCCGCGCCATGCATCCCCGATGTCTGGCTTCATCTCAGCTAGTAGTCCATACACCGCTCCCAGCTTGAGTCTAGCCCGCAAAGCCGGTTACACTGCTGCTGGACGCCACTACTCACGAGTAGCTGATGGCCTGGGTGAGAAGCTGTTAGGCATGCGAGAGGTGTCTGATATGGACATCTTGTGTATTGAAGGCGAAAAAATACCCATCAGCTCACGGCTTGTCTCCAGACGATGGGGACCATACTTTAACCAACTTTTGCGTGAAGGCACTACTACTCAGGATAGTAGTGATGCCCTGACTCTGAAATCTGGTGTATCTGGTGTAACGATGCGGAGTCCAGCTGTCAACTCTTCCCGTAGTACGGTATCAGAGAGCACGCTGATTTCTACTTCATCAAGCGGCCAACCGCCAAGCACTTCGGCATCTAGTGTTTCCAACAGCAGCACAAACTTTGGCCCCGATGAATCAGTTACACACAGCTCCCCGACGCCCCGTACACTCAACCCTACATCTCGGCCGCGCTGCCTCTACCTCCCACACACTTCTCTGACTGTCCGAGCCCTAGTACATTTCCTGTACACGTCGTCTTTGCCACCACCTACTTCTAGCATTAGTACCCCTCAGATCCTGTGCTCACTTCTTCAAATTGCACGACCGTACAAGGTTGATGGCTTGTTGGAGGCCGTTGTAGCCCGCCTTCACATGGTACTTGATTCCCGTAATGCTGCCGCTGTGTTCAACGCTACTGCTATGGCTGCTGGCGGAGGCCGCGGTATTGACGGTTCCTTGAACCCCAACTATAGTGGTTTCAACTCGGAACTTGCTGCGGCTGAAAGTCTTAATGGCCTTGATACCATGCTCGACCAGATGTCAATGGATCCAGGAGCACCAGAAGCCAACACAGCGCCTGGCGCCCTCCGAATCAATACCGCTGTACATAACGGACCCGCATTGCGGCCCAGCCAAGAGAGTCTGAGTGCGACAACGAGCGTATCTGGTTCGGAGTGGAGTTCTGAGCTTGGTGATAGCGATAATGGCGGGCCGGTAGGCATATCTGGCGAACTTAACGAAATGTGGACGGGTGAACTAAGTAGCGTCATTGGCCTTCAGAAAAGAGGCCTAAGAGGCCTCATGGAGGGTCGTCGCATGCGAGAACGTACCGGAAACACAGGTAGCATGAGCGTCGGAAACAATGCTATGTACTTTCAGCAGCAGCAGCAGCAGCAGCAGCAACAACAACAAGCCCGTGTCGGCCTTGGAATTGCAGGCCCATGAGAGCCAAACGAGCAGACCGCGGCCTCGTCTGAATCTGCAGTGCTGTAGCGCTACTTCTAGCGAAATTAGGCTCAAATTCAGCTGTCATACAGCAAATAAGAAAACAAACCAGCAGAAACAGCACACGCACTTGTCCTACAAAGACTTTTTTTTTTACAATGCATGAGATGTTGCTACCTCCATTACCCCCTCACTCCTTCTCCATCCGTGTCTTTTGCCTACGTATCAAGCAACATGGAATATTGCGTACGGCAGCGGAGAGCAGACTTGCATCGTCAAACGAATGACCTCTACTTTTCCTCGCTTTTCTCTATATGTTTTACCTTGTTCTTTCATCCATGTCAAATGATTTGTCTACGGCGGCGGTTCTTCATGATCTTTTGTTATGTTTCTATCTTTCCTCGTCTTTTGTCCATTTGCTATTTTCTCTATGTTTCTACTGCGTTTTGGGGGTTATCTTGTCATTTTTATGTTTGTTCGTTTTTGTCGGTCTGTCTTGCTTTCCTCGGTCACGACGTCTACTTTTTGATCGATCTCCTTATGTTTGGTTCAAGTGGGAATTGAAACCTGACGATAGGCCTGTAAATTACAATATAATAGCGGTCGATACTTGTATCGAGATACGCTAGAATTCATTTTCCGAATTCCTATCCATCAATATTGTCTGAGAACTCCGAAGTATAGCGTGTTGTGTAATAGTCAATGAATGTAACACAACTTGATCTATCCCCTTCCATGATTCAATCTGGTTGGTGTTACGCTCGCTCCCTAGCCGACACGATCGGTTGATAATGGAGCTATAACAATGTGCACAGCATTTACAAGTACGTATACTAATTTATAACCCAACGAAGACGCCGAAACCCATGTGGTTGTTTTATGTACACGGAGTGCACAGATTCTGCACATGTCAGGGAATAAATAGCACTGGCCTTTCACAACGTTGCCTCCTTCCACCTTGGCCTAACACTTTTCGTTTCGTTGTATATTTCTGTATCGTTCACCATCCTTTTTTTTATTTTTTATTTATTTTATAAGTTAAGGTGTACCACATATTGTACATATCATTGTTGCTGGTGTCTCAACACGACAACACAGCCTTCTCCTTGGAGTGTACAACTGCCATTTTAAGATTCATACTTGAAAAAATGTCTACATATTGTCTATTGTCATGTCTGAAGATCTGCGAATATACATGATTCCAGTAGTTTTATATCAGGGTATCATGTATGTGCCAAGCGGCTGAATAAATACATATATCTTACCAATTAAACAATACATTGTAAGTCGAGGCTATGGAATTATGTTGTGATTCGGAATGTTGCTCTTCTTATATCCAGAAGTGAGCAAATACGGGTATATCGGAATATCGCAGAATGTTGGGCCACCAATAGAAGCTAACGAGGCTACTATTGTATTAAGTAGGATCCTCTAATCAAGTCAGAAAGATGATATGACTGCTAAGGCAGCAGCATATCACATCATAGCAGCACACATTGTGAGCCAATGTTCGCTATAGCTTCATAGGTTTGATCTATACATCTAGATTTCAGAAATGGGGAAAAAAGACGTTCCAGTACTTCAACTCAAAACGGAGAAGGTGTGAAAAAGTAGGGTATCAGCATAATAAGGCACTCGTCAGGTGAGGCCATGAGTAAAATCAATGGAGTCATGCGGAATAATGCAATGGTTGGTAGTTGAACACTCAAGCATAGTACACGTATATATGTCAAGGTTTATATCATTCAATGTATTGACATCTATATTACATGTTTTGTTGTAAGTCCTGTATTCCAGTCAGAGTCATCAGTAAACTATTGCAGTGCTAACATTACATTAATATGTATCTAACCATTCGGAATACACACCATCAGGCCATTTTTTGTTCCACAGTGTCAGCCCTGGAAGTAGAAGCAAGATATTTATAGCATTCGATAGGGGAATCTCCTGGTTAAAGCAATTACCAATTGCTACCAATGCACATTGCGTTTTGCTATTTATTGTTTTATTAGATATCATTCTGTGAACAAACCCCATACTATTGAAGCTGTAGCAAAGTTTGGCCTACGGATATCTTTCTGATACAGCGAAACAAATAGCCTTCGGTGATGAAACATACTATAAGTTTCTTATTGCCCGATTTATTCACGTGATTTGAGTTGTTTTTCTTAGATGGCTTTCAACTCAAAGAGTACATAAGAATATCGACCGAAACTTTTTGATTAAAACATGAAGAAGAAAAAGAAGAGAAAGGGCGTTTCGCTTAAGCAGTATGAACTGTTTGTTAGGTACAAACGGTTATAGTATTCACTTTCCATCCCCTAGGAGGAACACTTGGTAAAAGATACATGTATCATTAGTAAGGTAGGGTAAATGCGAATGTTGAGAGATTGCTAGTGCCATTTTGCAACTTTCAGCTGCTTACTAAAGGGTGGAAAAGATCGTGCAGTGAAGAGCGAGTATTAAAAGTCTGCCTACGAGATTAGATTGAGAATTCCTATAAAGCGGCCTAGACAGTAGGTTTCGTATAAACTACTACTGGAATACAATAAATTTATGTAGCTTATGTATGACCTTCTATGGTAATTTCCAGCATATACCAGCTGCTCATGATATCTGTATAAGAACGAAATAATATACAGCCAAAGATTGCGGTATTTGGTGACATGATAGTACAGACGTCCATTTGAGCATATATTGGCATGTAGTAGCAAGAATGCATTTCGGTTCAGTGATAATTGTCCGAATAAGGTTTATAAAGCTGCTGCTGTTATACAGAGGCCGAGGCCAAACTTAACAAGCCTCTTGAGTAAGATCGATAGCTGAGAAAGCTAGGAGGAGAGACTGTTGATCACAGGCAGACAAACAGAAGATAGGCATTCCTCCTTTGAGCTACGACTGATATATAAAATCCTCTAGTCAGAGGAACAAGCTAGTTGGAGGGCCCAACTGTTTCGTTGTAGTGGAACGGCTGTAGGTTGAAAAGTGAGAGGCATGTTTTTTTTTCTCTTCTTTTTTTCAGTCTGCACTCGAGTGATTTATATGCCAAATCAATGAAGTAGTTAACATTTTATAGTTAGAGTGTTGATACAACTCTTTTCCAGGCACACAAAATTCGGATCAAAGCCATCGGACACATATCAAGCTGTAGCAAAGACAGCCTGTCAACTCAACAACAGGGGGGAACAGGGCCAATGCTAGACTAGAATCTGAGGCCACCATGACAGATAATTTGTATGCAACCATTGGTGAACACGATCCTCTCAGCTGGAAAAAGGGCGGCTTCCCGTGCAGCATAGCCGAGAAAGTCACACAATCGTTTGATGAGATAAAGCGACGTGGATAGAGGATGGCCTTCCTTTGGCTAAGATTATTCCACAAAAGGAGACTGCCGAGCCTAGAGAAATCATATATCTCGCTAAGAAACAGTAGCAGCAAAAACCCCCCTTTGGATGCCCATTGTCATGGAACTCACCTCCCTGCGTTAGTCATCAATTAGACTCGAGCGAGAGCTTTCCGAAAAATCAAGATATGACAACACATCTAGTATGAGGGGAAGAGACGGTTTCCAGGCCTGAAATGGCAGTAATTGAAGTTGCAGCACAGAAACTACTTAGAATATGAGCCCCAATCTGGTCGGCCGAGGTTGGTTACACACGCATCTGCCCCCTTCAGATGTAACTTCCCTGTTCCCTGCTTTCCTTGCTTTTTGCACGGACAAATTCAACTAAGCGCCCTAGTAAAAGCAACCCTTAAGTGACTTGTAACTACTAAGATTATTTCAATGACTGATTTATATTGATGAGTTTGCTAGTTTCTTGAAAGTCTGCTTTATTTTGTGTAGATTGTGTGATTCATGCAAACTTACGCTGTCTTAACTACTTTGGAGACCAAATCTTGTTATTCAATATGGACTTTACTTCCTCGACAGTTTCCTTGTTCCAAACCAGGATATGAGCTATATGTCATGATTACCCGGCTAGTCAGTAGTATCTTGCCATGTGAAGTGTTATTCGTTGTCCATAGTTCTTGTGATGAACTGCGCGAGGAAGGCTTCTATACCGCTGCAACCATATATGAAATCACGCCCTCCCGTGTATATATCAAGCACTCATAGACTATAAGAATAATGGAAGATCGCTTTACGGTGTATCTTGTTTGTTATTAGAAATTTATAAGATATTTACATCTGTGATAGAAATGATACTAGCCCTCTGAGAGTGTCTATGTTAAATTTCACCATGGCTTAGCGCTGCTAACAGAACATAATTATAATACGCTCTAGTCATCGCTTAGGTTTCAGTGTCCAGCGAGATATTGTAAAGCGAGCCAACCAGACTCTCCAATACGATATAACAAAAAAAAGGTTGTTGTGTCTTATAATGCGACCCTTGTTAGGATAGAGATATGATGCTCTGTTCTCGCATGAACCCTAATGCGTCACTGGTGGCGATATACCCTCTTTTTTCAGTGGAAGTAGGAATCATCTAGTCTTTAATTGGCTTAGATTCGGCGTCTTACCTACGGTGCATGATCCGAACGTCTAGTGTGACAAACTATCGAGTGACGGCCAAATATAGCGGTCACGGATCGGTCTGTTGCTAGGTCTAGTGGTATCATATGTGATGAGCCACTTACCGCTGCCCATTAGTTGGCAATGCGTGATGCATGTTGCATGCAGTATACAGCAGGCTTTATTTCAGCTGCAATCATCGCTAGATGAGTGTTTATTTGTGTTTTGGGGCTACGTGGCAACCATGATGATAGCTTGTATAGAGGAGGACTTCACTAACAACGCCGAAATTCTATATACGTCGCCGTATATTCTAGGCTGACATAAGGCGTAGCTCCACCATAGTGCCATTAATTTTAATATGAGATAGATATAACGTGGCCAAATGGATGTATGCTCAAACATCGGCACTCGAAGTGGTTAGGTTTAACAAATAGTCATGTGCACTGAACGCTCGTTTTCTATATCAGTCTCTAGATTGCCTTAATATTCTGACTAGCTGATCCGATTTACCTCGTTAATATGTGGCCGTTACTCTTCCCCACCTCTTACTCTCATCCTATCTAAGATGCCTTGACTGTTAAAAGTAATAGGGTCGGGCTTGGTGGCACATTCTCGAATCATTACGCCTTCGTATAACCCTAATATATAAGGTATGTCTTACTGTTAGTACTCAAATGCATTAGAATGAATAAGTAAACTATGTATATAGAAAATAATGGCCAAAGTCCGAGCCATATTCTCTCTGTCAACCGAAGCGATGTTGTTTTTTTATTTTTTATTTTTTATCTTTATTTTGGCTGTGAAGCAAGATATGGAATCATTATGCGTGCCTATTTTCCATTCCAGAATAGTACTTCAGCCACTGGGCATATCATTCCCAGCGTCTCGGAGGTTAGTCGGTTCAAAGAGCGGCAAAACATGAAGCTAAGCAGACGCTAGAACAATACTAAGACATTGTGATTCATCCCTCCGTCGTTTCCAAATAAACGCCGCCTCGGCGTTGGCTCTGCTGACGCTTATGTAGGCAGACTATTCCCCCCCTCCCTACCACAGCGACCAGTCCAGACTCGGCTCCATGAACCTACCTCTGCCCAAGAAAAAAAAAGGTAGAGAAAAATTAGAAAAAGAAGTGCTACTACCTGTGTTTTTGGGGAGCTTAGTGGCTGCAAATAACATAACAGATAATACTTGACATTTCATCATACAAATGTCATTTGGCTTTAGTAAGAGTAACAACAGGATCAAACTGACATGGGGATGGGGTTGAACCTAGCCATTCAGCAGCAGGTTGACAAAATAAGCCTGTTTTGTAAAGTGTCGCGGGGTCAAGTCGAGTGAACCAACCCAAGCGCTAGTCCATGGCGCTACGGAGTGTGTATCAAAGGCGAAGAGAATGCGTCTCTTCACATCGTATGTGCAAATCCATTGAATCAGTACTAGGAAGTGAACTCATCCTTTGAATCTCCCAAATTTTATCTTGGATCAGGGACGTCAGTATATGGGCTTGCGAACAATAGTCTTTAGTTGACCATGTCCATGCCTGTCCTGTGTCGGGCTGACTTAGGCTACTTCTTTGTGTCTATCTTTGAAAAGAAAATAGTGGTAGTAGGTTTATGGATCCTTGATAATAGGAAGGCGTAGAGTAGACCTGACCATAGCAATGAATAGTAATGGAATGAAATGCATTCTGTTTGTATTAGGTTTTCAAGCTTATCTTAGGTTGGTCTGGACTGACATTGATGCTTATAGTCAGTGATATGATATTATGTTGCATGTAATATGAATAAATCAGCAATTGAAAAAAATATGAACAGAGGATCTAGGATCAATATATGACGATACTTACCAACTTGATAAAGAGAATAAATGGCAAGTGGAGTGATTGGGCAGCTACAAAGCCTACCACATGTGATCAGACAATTTAGATATCAATATGTTGCCTGGAGTTATTCACTAAACAAGCAATAGGCTAGCCATAGCCTAAATAACTTTTTTTCCAAAATTTTTGGTTTATTTGTTGGATGGATTTGACAGCACACTGGAGGGTTGACGTCGAGTATCTAGTGGTGCAACGACCAAAGATAAACAAAAATAAACGAGGCAGCAACATCAATGTCACTAGACCATCCATCGAGCATATACACCAAGCTTCTGTGGTCGCACTTCTAATAAAGAAATTGATCTATCATGTGTGTATGATTGTAGTGAAGATGCTCCGTATACTGGATTCAAGTGACATGAGTTGCTAATTAATAGATTGGCAGATATACATATCTGTTCGGCGGCTCGCTTAAGTAGTGTGGGAGTGTTTTAAGCAGGTAAAAAGATAAAAGAGAAACAAACCAGACTGAAAATGTCCTTGTACTAGTTGGCTTGCCGGACGGCTGTTAATAGTAGATGCTCCTCTTTCCTCTCCGCCTACGGATCTAGTTTGTGCCTGCAAAAAGTGAGGAGGCGACGGGGGCTGGCCAAGTGACGAGTGGCTTGCTTAGACGCCTATCTGAATGTAGAGACTGTATGTCAGATTTGGCCAAAGTGAGTGAGGGAATGAAGCGCTAATAGTGCTCTTCTTGGGTTTTACTGCCTATGAATTGATTTTTTTTTTCCCTTTTGTAAGGCAATCCAAGGCAAGCCTAGTTTAAGACCATGTCGCTTGGCTTGACTGGGCAGGCGGTTCTGGACACACACTGCCTCTCCTCTTTCCTCCCATGAGCGAGCACATACGCACGACAGCTGGGAAACGATATTTACCTACTAAGACAAATGACTGAAATGGGCTAACCGGGCTTTTGAAAACAAATGAAGTTAGGGGGGGCGTGAAATGGGGCCGTGATTTCGTTTTGGCTCTGTAAATGCGCTGTTGCGCAATCGTAAGTGCAGGGCCAAACTCCAGAATTGCACACTCGCGCACTTTTATTTTATTTTTTATTTTCTCTCTCTCCTTCTCAGGTAAAATTCTTCTTCCCACGCCAGGTTCAGGTCTAAAAAGACCCTTCTTCTCAGGAACAAACTAGCCATAAAAATAGGAAAGCACGCCGCCGTAATTCTCTTGGAGCCATTCGTTGTGTCGTTCGCTCCCACGCCTTCTCTCCTCTAGCTCTCCCGTCCTCTTATTATTTTCTTTCTCTACTTAATTCTTTCTTTCTTCCCTTCTGGCCTCCGACGATAGCTCAGGTCTGGGCCACCCTCGAACAAACAACGAAACGATCCGAGACCACGCAGGAGTGGCCATTGTAACCAAGCTCTAGTGTGACTACTACGACCACTGTCACTACTAACATCACACTTTATAATAGCTCATACATACTGCCTGTATACCTACACAATACCGTACCATAGCACTATACTACATAGTGTTCTCAACATATCACCACCGTTTATATCATATCACAGGCCCTTCTAGCTTGTGTACTTGAGCCTAGAGGCCAGTAAAAGCAAACCTACTATCAATATCACCACGACGTCCCACTGCTATCAGTTGCTCTAGGTAGCCATTTTTTTCTCCCTCTTCCTCTCTTCCTATCCCCTCTCCAATACCCATCGGCCGATCTACGTTTGATGCCACGGAAAATCAAGGGTGGCGTCTGACGGGGCCCTGCTAGCATTGCCCATGATTTCGTGTTCTGCTGTTACTATAAGTCAACTTGCAACGGAATTTGTTCATAGTCAAGAGCGTTAGCACAGTCTTGATTTTTCTATTCTCATACTGCTGGGTGTGGCGGCATTAATCGCACCCAGCTAAGTCGCCGTTGTCGCTCATGCCATGCTTCCTTTCTGATTAATATTGTATTCATGTCTCTTTTTTCTTTGTTTTAATTTTTATTCCATATCCTAGGAGCGTATCTTAGACATTTTTACATATGTACATACAGATTTATACTTTTTCTCTGCCCTCAACGAACGGATGTCCTGCCACTTTGCGACTGACCAATGTGAGCTTTTGCGAGATTCTGACCATATATTAATGCTGGAATACAGGCCCCCCCCCCCCCNCCCCCTCCTTCCACTCGGGGCATCTTTGCTGAATAGAGGAGCATAATAGAAAGTGTCTGGCTTGCCTTGGCCCCTCACTTTTAGGCTGACTGACTGGCTAGGCTTCGGCCCGTGTGTCTTCATGCTTCCTTCGACGCCCCCCCCCTCTTGGGCTTTGCGTTGTTTCTTCTCTCTCTTTTTTTCGGTTTTTTATTTCCTCCATTCTCCCTGTTTCTATATTCATGTTGCTTTGTCTTTCCCGACCCACCAGTGACTTATGATGCTTGTGTCCTTCTTGGTAACTTAGCGATAGTAACAATTAATGGAAACGTCATACTTATTTATCTTTGATTAGTTCTTTTTACTACTATTGAGAGCTGCTGTTTAGTATCGATTATATCTATACCGGTCCTAACATGACAAAGCAAACTCGGAAGTAAAGTTAGTCTGCGGTCTAGCAAGCTCGATCTAGCTTCCAAACAACGTCGTCGGACAATGGCTACCCTTCTAGCGAGGCTGGAGTAATAAGGAACTAGGGGCGGGATCCAGATGCTGTGCCCTCAGTGGCCGAGGACAACCACCTCACAGATGCTCGATCCTACGTGCTGCCTGTTCTGTTCCTTTACGTAGGAGAAGAGATGAGGAGAAGTACAAAAACACTAGAGAATAGCCCGGCTTTGACCCAGCCGCCAACAGACGCCTAATGATAAGAGTAGTAGGTAGGTATTGTTTGCTGTGGATTCCCATTAGCATCATTACTGAAAATAGCGGTATCACTAGCAGTAGTGACAGTAGTACTGAAGCATAAGCAAGAGCAGGGCCACTGGGACTAGACAGGCAAACGAGGAGTGACGTGCTTCTCCCAGTTGCAATGGCATGCATCATTGCTATTATTTCTACGGTAGCAAGTGATACTGAGAACAGATATATCATTATACACATAGAGTTTGTATTATGATCACTAGCATAACTACTACTTCTGCTCGTCACCCTGATACTATTACAACTGGCACTTATACTGCTACTACTGCCACTCACCCTGACTGGATATATAGAACTACAGAGACACAACAGTGTGGCTCTGGTAGCCTTTTTCTCGGCAGGATGAAACAAGGGACAACAGATTTACTATAAGCTTCAGAAGCCATGTCTTTCTCTATGCATCTGTTATGTCGTATGTATGGCCACACTTATATAAGGATGGATACATGCAAATGTGTTTGGAGCATAATGTACAGCACGTACATAGTGTGCTGACCTATCTATAGGTAGTTCTGGATCTGGTGTAAAAGAGAGCTGGCACTTAGTGACCGCATTATTAGGTTTCTCGCAGTTGCGAACTTAACCAAATGCCTAGTCATAATGAATGGGAAGTATGAATGGTATCTATAACGGTCGTAATGACAAAAACGGAAGTAGTACCGGAAGTGGTGCTAAGCCAGGGGAGGCGAGCGAGGGGTGTCGTTCATGAGGAGTGACTAGAGTATTTTGCAGTACGTGGGAGTGTTGAAAGCAGTAGCTGGTAGGTAGGTTGACTACAAAAGCTTACAGCCCTTGTCCAAATAGCATGCTTGAGCAGTGCTACCACAGGCTGGTTTATAGCAGCACAGAAGTCAAATTTTGGGCAAATAAGAGAAAGAGTCTGTCCTTGAAAAAGGCCGGCCATTGGGGGCCGTACGACGGTTACTTGGATACCAAGCCATTTCCTAGTACAGTACATGGGGAGATGCAACAAGCCTAGTATGGTTGTAGTGTACATATAATATCCTTACATTGAACATCCATGACTATAGAAAGTCGCGGCTGAATTCACAACATGTTGTTTGCGGCTATACTTCATGATGCAGCTGTGGTGGTTTTTACCAAACCGCATACATGTCTGTATGCATACTAATACGGATACATGCATTTATATGTAATAATATTCAATCGTCACTCATTAGCAGCCTGCTAGCTAGCACCAGCATCAGCACCAGTAAAATATAATTGGTAGCAGCAGAGTATCTGCAGGTCATACATAATACGCACGCATCACATACATATGTACATACATAGTACATATAGACACGTACAATGTAATCATGCTGAAAATAGTGTATGACTATACCATTAGGCGCATCTAACGCCAGTGTATATACATATAAACACTCACTAAGGTCTTCTTTTCTCTTTGTCCCCTTGACCTGAATTTACAATGTGCACCGAATGAACTTCGGCCTTCCTCGCGTTCTTCTAGAATCTGGCTATTGATCCTAGAGTGGCCATGAGCATCTGGGAACCCGCATCTGCGCTACAAAATGTTACAGGCAGAAGTATGCAAAGCATGCACGGAGCAAAGCAAAACAACAGGCATAAGCGCTCACTGAGGTAACGAAACTCACTGCCACTTCCACTGCAACTCTCAGAACTTTCGTTTCTTGGAGTCAAACTTAAATCTGCCTGGACCTTGACCTAGACCTGAACCAGAGCCTAAGTCTGAGCCTGAGCCTAGGATCTGGCCTGACTTTCTATTGCTCCCCTCTCAAGCAGTTTTAATCTCTCGTCTTCTTTTTCTTCCTTGGGATATTAGTGACTTGTCGTTTGTTGTCTTGTAGTGTCTTGTTTTTTTCTCTCTTCCTCTTTCTGTCCCTACTCCTAATTTCTTCATGTATGGCGTTCCGCCCCTCTCAAAGAGCGTTTGAAGAGAGTCTCCCATCAGAGACTCCAGCTGGGTTGTCCCAACTACTTGGGAGTGTCTATTGTTGCGGTTTATGCGAAACATAGCACAGGGCTTTTACTACCCGGACATGCGAGAGACCGAGAGTGAAAGCCGGAGACTACCACGCGCTAGATATAGTAATTACGACGAAGGGACTCGACCTCTGAGGGAATACCCAACATCATATATCCAGCTGCAGTGCGATCGTGTTCGCCGTTTTTTTTTAAACTATCTTATTTTTCATCGCTTCTAGTCTTTTTGGCCACCCACTACTTAACACCTAACGAGCGGACCAAGCCTCAATAAGTGCATGGATGAGACATCAGGTCGAACAAAGCTATCGAAATAGTGTCCTCTGTAGAGACTCGAGACTGACTTAAGCTTCAAGACTTTATTTTCTGTCAAGATGGGTACATAAAGTCTGGCACTGCCTCATCGGAGCACAGTATCGTCCCATTCATCTCTCCACTGAGAAAGAACCTGTCACCTTGAGACAATTCATGTCATCTCACCCTACCTCGTCCAATCCGCAGTCCAATGTCAGGCACCACAAATTAGGCAGTCTCTCTTCTTGTTCTGTCTTTTTCGGCCTAGACTTAACCTTGTCTACGAGACACCATCTTCAACTATATATCGACGGACAGACTTTCATTTATCAAGAAAGCCAAGAGAAAGAGGGAGAAAACAACAGACAGTAGGAATTTTGAAATCTCTCTATCACGTCTCTGCGAGCCAATAGTCACCATATAGCTGGCTGCAGCTATACTTGCTTTGCTAGGGACCTTAGCTTGCTTCTCAGCGTGGAAAGAAACCTTCATCTTCTTCTTACGCTATAAAACTATACGCATGTGACAAAGTTTATATGTTTACACGCAGATACTTTGGTGGTGTTCATGTATGACGACGCTTTAACAATTAGTATTCCGCTGCAACGTTCTGTGTTGTATGAGCATCGTATCACATACCCTATCACTATATTGTTCTCTCGAATCAGCATCTAAGAGAGCCTCTTATATTGACTAAGGATTCAAGGCGTACCTGGGGCTTAACAAGAGAGTCTGAGCTACATCGAGCTTTGGTAGTTGCAGTTCGCACAGGAAAGGCTTGCAGGATAACCAGTGTACAATTCAGACTTGTACATCTCCTCTCATGCAGAGCCTAACATCCATCTTCTCTCCACTTTCGGTCGAATCCTATTATTAATTACCTCTTCCCTTTTGCTCTGCTCCTAGAACTTCGTAGTCCACAGATCGGAGTCCTCTCTCCTCAACTACAGCTAGATTAAACCGTAGACTTATCAACTTCTCTCCCTAATAAACACCCCGGGGTGTGTCCCATATCGAATTTCTAGGAAACAAAGTAAAGTAAATCAGAGAAACAAAGAAATAACTCAAAAAAATTGAATCAAAACAGTGCAAAAAAGACCCTGCGTGTCTATCCGCAGTTACCGCCGCTGGACAGCCTTGCATTCTGATTCTTCAGCGGAAGTCAGCCGTCTTAATACTGACAGTCTGTGTTCCTGCCTGCGAAGCCTGGTCACGTACAACTTCCTGGACCGTCACTTGTCTTCACCTGTCCATACCCCCCCCTTCTTACCCCCAAGGGACTCTCATCCTCATCACATCCCAACAGCAAACACGCAAACACTTCACTTGTGCATCTGATGCTGGTTTTTTTTACTACAGTTGTTATTGATATAGCTGTTGCTACCCACCTACCGGCTCGCTTGCATTGAGTTTCCGCCTTCCTCCTCCACTCACCCAACCTAGTCACTAGCTACGCACGCCGCACCACCATTCCGGGCATAAAGCAAGAGGCAAGAGGGTAAGGGTACCTAGCACAACTATTATATCGCCAGCTTGGCTGCGGCCGGGTTCCTGCCATCAGACACTGGGAAACTTGAAGATCATATTCTACATGAGGCCACATTCTTTTCTAGGGAGTTTCTCTACAATTACTGATGTAGTTGCCATCAGAACGCACACACCCCCATTTCCCCCCATCTTCAACTCAACCCTCCCCTACTTTGTTTGTCTTATTATAACAGACACCCATAATAGTGATAGTAATACTAGTGGGTAGTAGCGATGGTAGTTCATTCTACTATAGCCGCTAAAGCACCAGCAACATATCTTTTCGATCGTCCTCCTCTTGTTCGCTGGCCTGCAGAGAATCTGTGCTGGCATTACTGCCCTAACATCACAACCTAAATGCTCTAGTATTGCAGGTAGCTTTCTCTTCGTTTCGTTTTGTAGGTGCCAGCCAACTACGAACCTTTATTTCACTTGGGCGTCTAGTGGCCCTTCGAATCCTCTGTGGTACCGGACCCTGCTTCGATCTTCAGTTTTCTCTGCTGGTCTTGGTATACATAACACATGTACATTACATTATTACATTATATTATATGCAAAACCGACTGCGTCTACCATCCTACCTATGTAGACACACCCATACCTGGATACACGTATTACTTGCCTTTTGACTTCCAGAATACTCTTATGCTGTCCCTTCTATCTGTACAGCTAATACGTTGTGGTATAGTTGACCGGAAACTGTTTGCTTGGTTTCTATTAGGCCTCAATAGTCTAATAAAGACATCATATCTCGCTTTTGAGATTTTGTTCGCCTTTTTAGGGCCAGCCTCCTATCACGTTGGCCGACGACGACTGCCATCTGTCAACCAGCTTCATCACCAGTGAAGTGGGACAAGCCGACAAACCACCCCTCATCTATATAAAAGGACGACCAAGACTCCCGCTGCTAGGATTACAAAAAAGCCGCCAAAAGACTGTAGCCCTCCCCCCCCCTTCTAAGTCGCTGGCTTGACCATCTTTGCCAAATTAGCATTGAAATCAGCGACTAACGCTGCTATTTTAAACCTCCCCGCAACAGAGAGAAGAGAAATACGCATATGCGATAACCTATAAAGGCTCTCGTCCCATGTCAAACAAGCTCTCTGATCCAGCTTCATCTTCTTTCATCCAAGTCTGGGGTGTTTAGCATCGTTTCCCACTCAGCCAACCAGTTCTTTTTATAAACCCATCTTCTTGTCCGTTCGGCTAGCTAGCCAAATACCCCCCCCCCCACACCATACCNTATCCTTGGACAATAGCATGAAATTACTATCCGTAGTTGGATGGACTATTTTCCCATCTAGTACAAGAACTAAAAACACTGCCTGTTGTTCCTCCCCTCATCCGTCAGCAAGGCTTCAAACCCTCAGACATTCTTTTTCTCTTTCAAGATTACCGCAGGCCAGACTTAAGCTTTTCTTCTTCTTCTTCTTTTTCTCTTCCTCCTCACCCTGCTCTTCCTCTTCCTGCGCTATGGAGAGCGCCGCCGGTGAAGGTATATCCCCCGGCAAACTCTCAACTACAATTGCCGGCGGTTCATGGCCACCAAGTACCATGTTTCCGACGCCGCCTCTACCATCGGCGACTGATATTATTTCCAGCGGTCGTACATCATCTACATCATCACACCCAGACGACAAGCGGAACGACGGCTACGACCAGGCCCATAGTTTTGGCAGTGGTACAACCTCTGCTAACAGCCCCCAAGGCTCACGGACACGACAAAGTGAGCGTTCATCAGCAAAACAAGCAGCAAGCTCCAGCTCTAGTACCCTAAGAGGCGGCAATTTGGCTTGGGAGACTAATACTGGCAGCGGCGCAAATAGTGGCAGCAGTCGGGCAGAAAGAAACAAAGCCAGCAGTAGAAGCGGCGGCAGCGGTAGCGGCGGCGGCAAAGACCGTAAACAGAAGCAGAAGGCTACTTCCACAGATGACGATACCAACCTCAAGCTTGCCTGTCCTTATTACCAGAGAAATCCCAACGGGCCAAGACTAGAACGGTCTTGTGCTGGCCCGGGATTTCCATCAATTCCCAGACTAAAGTCAGTAACTATAATGGCATGGCGAGCCTTTTCTCTTCTTCTTCTTCTTTCCTTTTGACGGACGATTCATCTGCAATTTCACCAAATTGCTAACTAGAAGGCTGCTCATATAATCTAGGGAACATCTCTATCGCCGCCACATGTGCTTCAACTGCCAACGCTGCCGTCGGCAGTTTGAGAAGGAAGCAGATCTAGATGCGCATCATCAAGCTATCAATGCTTGTATATCTAACTCTGTGACACCAGATCGCGACTTTGGGTTTGGTAAGAGCCAAGAACAAGAACTACGGGCGAAGAAGCGCGGTATGCAGTGGCGAGACGTATACAGTATTCTGTTTCCTGACGACGATCCATCAGCGATGCCTCTCCAATGTAAGTTGAAAGACTTCAATATATGCCTACTTTGTCCTTACCTAGCTACTAGCTATCTTTCCCCCCCCCCCCCCCCCCCCCCCCCCCTGGCAAACAAACTAGATAATTTAGCATCCCCACGATAGATTAGATAAGTTTGTCGTCTCGAAATTTAGCAACTAGGCTAGTCATCGCATTGGCACTAATTGATCACAATGATTTCATCTGATCATCCCGCATCGCCCCTTTCTTCTCAGGTCATCCTCTAACGCATTTCATTTCTGTTGCTTCTGATTGCTATCCAATCCCTGGTCGTACAAGCGAAAACTAACGTCGCACCTTCCCTGGTTGCCTTTTGGGTATGACAGGCTATAGCAGCGAGATTGTTGACAACATCGTCAACTACGAAGCGTACCTTCGAAGAATTACCATCGATCAGTTACCGGGAGAAATTCAGCGCCAGTTCCAGGATCTCGATCCGCGTCTTGTAGAGCGTTTAGCGGCGCAAATTCCTAACATGATTGTTAATATGATTTCGTCTGCAAGCACCTCGTATGGAATTTCACATGCTACAGGACCAGAAGCTTACACACTTCCAGTTCTTCAGCCACCTACACAAACTCACCCGCATCCTCATCCACACCCACACCCACACCCACACTCGCATTCAAATCCACATCCGCATCAGCAACAATCAGCTTATGCTCCAGTGCAGCTACCATCCATGGCCCCAAGCCATCTGCCTCACCTGGAGACTCAGCAGCTTCATTCTTCACACCACCAGTCGCAGCAGTCTCAACAGCCACAGTCTCGCCCTCTGCACGCTATTATCGGTCTGAACATACCAACTCGTATTACAACATCCCCTAACCCTACTGGATCTGCAGAGTACATGTGGACTGACAGGTCAGCGGCTCCTGCGCCCCAGCCTCCGCCGAGCGAGTATGACAGTGCGCCAATGAACTACCCTATGCAGCCTCAGCCAGGATTGCAACCACAGGCTGGACTGCCTCAATCTACAGCAAACCTAGATTATAATATGTCAGACATCAACCAGTTTGGCACTGAGGATACTTCATGGCCTCATATATCGCAGCAGTAAAACCATTTACTCCTTTTCTTGTTCTTTTTTTGTCTGGTATCTTTTATATTCGCTCTATTTTTGGTCATAAATAACATGGAGACTCTCCTTTTGCTCTTTCATTATTGTTCGATACGGTCAGCTAGAGTTATAGAACATCATCCTTATTTTTGTTTTAGTTTCTTGCTATTTTGTACATCTAATTATGGCGACGGGGTAATTTGTCGTTTGTCAGTTAGGTTTACATAGCAATATTAGTTCAATACAAGCTGATTTCCAAAATTAAAGTGGCGCTATACGTTGATCATATCAAAATGTCTTGAATATATCACTTTACATTTTCTACCACATAACATAGCCATGATTACTATGATTAGTAATTAGTAATTGGATCATCGTATTATGTTCAGAGAAATTGTATGTAAGACAATGATATCAAAGCAACTAGGAGCTACGACCAACTCACCGCATCCTGTATAGAACAAATAAACGACTTCGAACCCAGTCCCACTCATCATTGTTTGGCATAGACAGAAGTAGCCACTCGTGAGACTCGCTTACACAGCTAACCTAACCAAAGACCCTGCCTAATATTGTCTAAGACCATTGCCAACACAATGTGCGTGCCAACCCCACCCATAAAACCAACAGGCCAAATGGTAATATGGTAAAATAGTATTGCAAAGGTCCTAGTCAATATCTACAATTCCGTACGAGCTCCTTTCATTATCTGTAACTACGCTTGACAGCGTCGGATAT
Source organism: Endoconidiophora laricicola (assembly GCA_001640655.1). Classification (NCBI taxonomy): domain Eukaryota; kingdom Fungi; phylum Ascomycota; class Sordariomycetes; order Microascales; family Ceratocystidaceae; genus Endoconidiophora; species Endoconidiophora laricicola. Next base: position 114,010 of record LXGT01000024.1, read on the forward strand.
ATGTTTTAGGTAGAGTTGTTGACCGCTATCAGACTAATATTTATGTCTTAAAGTTCCATACATACACTCATGGTAGCGATGGAGGGGTGTAAGATTAAGAACCACGTAGTAGCACTATATGAGGTAGCTATATGTAATGAAGGTGGTGGCGTAGGGCAGCAATGCAGGACTCAGTATTATAAGGACGCCTCATCAAAGGTGCCTGCCTACAAAACAACATGATGAAGCATGGTCAGCTTTCATGTATAGCTAACAATCAGCTTGGGAAGAAATTAAAGTTCAACAATCATTGAGCCACCGTCAACAAGCTGAAATAGTCACAGCGGGCGTTGATTATAATCGAATAAGATGACTTCGCACACGAGAAAAGCTTCGATGTCCTCTATTCCGTACTGTTGTTGAGACCACCCTGTAACTAAAGTATGCATTCTTCAATCGTTGCTCAGGGGTTCAGTAGGGAAGAAATGCTTATTATTGTAAGGGTTTAGTCAGGGATTTGCAGGCCCGCCATGTGCTTCATCGTTCGCATACACGTAGCTCACTTTCTTGATCTTGCAGCCCGTTTTACCCCTTTATTTTTTTTCTTCGCTTGTCTCTCTTAGCAAAATCAGGTAAATCTAGTATTTCATCAAGTGACAGCGTTTATTTAAACAGCTATTAGACAAACACTAGGCGAATAACTTGGTTTGACAAGGTTGGATTGCGCTGGATTCTCGATGACGCCTTACTACTATGAGGGGATTGGGCGAGACAAACGGCTACAGAGACACCTATTCACAACCCTTCACCTGATGCGACATATCCCTACATGATCAGGTATAGTAAAACGCCGTATAGCAACATGCCTTGTGTGTGGAATCAAGATATCAGCTATAGCCTCAACAGCAACATAAGCAATGACCTATGTATTGGACATCATGTTACAACCATATGTATATATGTCTAGTACAGGTTTTTTTTTTCATTAATAATCGTATTCAGTTTCTATAGTACTAATGGTTGAAATGATGCGATTTTGATAACAGATGTAACAATGTAAGACTCGACTAAAAATGGAAGTTGCGCCCTCGACTTTTTGTGGATCCTATCTTTATGCTGAACTTCGAACGTTAAACGTTGAGCGTCTGTGCCACCTTAGCATGTCTAGAAACAGAAACTGCAGCTCAGACTTCGATTCGTACGTAGTACAACGAGATATCTATTATCAACGACAAACTTTCGTTGGGATATTGATCTAGTTGGACACTGAATATAATATCTCTTGCTGCTTATATAAGCTCAAAGAGGACTTGGCGGTACAATCTTTCATAGTAAACAAAGAGCCACTTGAAAGAAACAGGCAGTCTTTATCCCTGTGCTACGGGTCACACCAAATACTACTAATAACTGACTTCGTTGGCATACTCCATTAGTAGGAAACAACAACTTGAGAGTTAGACTAAATCTTTTTAATAGTAGCTGTAAATGGTACAGGCCAAATGACGGCATAATAAGACTTTGGCAACCTAATGTATATGACTTACAAAGATGACAAAAGCTCTTTCTCCCTTGTCAGACAACGATGATGATGAAAGAAACAATCGACGCAATTGACAGCTACTTGATTAAGATCTTCCACCAAGCAACACTCTGAAACATGGATAACAATAAGTACCTTTGGCGGGGAGGATAGAAGACTGATCAAAGAACTTCAGAGATTCTGGCCAAGCCTAGCCCGGCACTTTCTGTGCATATCAACTATACTGGCTTTGGCAACAAAGAGTCAAAGAAGTAGACAAAGAAATTACCACTAAGTCTAATAGCAACAATTGTACACTTTGTAGCGAGATTTGACAAGATAAAAGACTGGCACGTCTCTATGAAATTTACTTTTGTTTTTTCTTCTTTTCTTCTTTTCCTTTTTTTCAATCTCTTCCATCGCTTCATTTCATATTTTGTGCTTCGAAAACACTACTTATTTTATGCATGGCTACTACTAGTCGGTGAAATATCACTTAGCCCAAATAAATAAGCCATCCGAATTTTGTTTGGAACACACCTAGCTACTCTATCTTATATTACGCCTGATACTAGTTTTGCAGATATGGTACTGGGTATCCCGTTCGGAAACCTCATAAAGGCGATGAAGAGCCGCAGTTTCAATGGTATGTTCTGTTTTCTACTTGAAATTCACTCCGTGCGGGCATGATAAACTAACATTTCATAGGATCGCCTCTCAATCCCAATAGCCGTGTCACTAAGACCGTCTCGCCTAAGCGCAAGACTTCCTCTGATAGCACGGATAATATTAAAAGTCTTCTCAACTTTACTGCTGATGCTCCATCTAAAGCTCCTTTACCGCCCGGATCTGTCGGCGAAACCTTTGGCACCTTTTTGCCACACTATGAGCACACTGGAGCGGCCAAGCCTGTAGAACTCCGTACTCTCTTCGATACCAAGACCGGCAAGCTGCACGCCAAGTATAGCAACTGGAAGTCTTCTGCTATCCTCGATTCAATGAATATCACCGAGAAGAAGGCTAATGGCTTCATTTATGGCGTCAAGCCATCTGCCAACAAGGAGTTCAAGTACAAACTGCTACAATGTCCTGCTAAAGACTGCGGCTTTGTTACCAAGGTCACTGACCCTTCTGTTCTGGCGAGCCACATGGATTCCCAGCATCCGCGCCATCCATGCCCCGTGTGCGGCGATGTCAAGTATGTGAAGATGACGACCGTGTCGCGTATTTCGCACATCAAGACTCGCCACCAGGGCTACAAGGCCTCAGTACTGAACATCAACGACCAGGGTCTGGAACCAAATACTAATGGCATTGCCCGCGGCCCTATAGTCGACCGTTCTGTATCTCAGAAGTCGTGCAAGCCTGTTGCCAATGTTGAGGAGATTGCTTATCAGTACTGCGACCGCTGTGGCCGAAGTCATCTGCATCTGAGCGGTTCGGAAGATCGCAATAACCACGACCTGGTCTGCTATCCAGACTCTGTTGAGGGCCGCGAATGGTGCAATGCCTGTGGACTGCTGTACTGTGATACGCCCGAAGACGCTGCTATCTTCAACAGCACGCACCCTCACCGCTGTGGTCCGATCAATCCTAAGATTACGTTCTGTGGCGAGTGTGGACTGAAGCAGGATGCCACTGACAAGCAGACTATCAAGAACCACAGCTCCCAGTGCTGTGGCTACGCTGCCTTTACCGCCAAGTTCTGCCCTTACTGTCGTATGCAGTTTCTAACTGGTTGGCAGCCACTAGTCCGAAACGGTCACATTGCCCTGTGCAACAAGAGACCCACGTATGGTCGTGCTAAGACGCCCTATGATCTATACCCTGACATGCTAGCACCTCGCAAGCATAGTTTAGAGGAGGTGGATGATGTCCCGCAGCAAGTTACTATGAAACGGCCTCGTATCATCCAGGCTATCGGTTTTAAAACATCAAAGGCGCGCATTCCTCTTCCTGACATCCGTTCTCACAACTCTTTGCCGAATGGTGATGCTATTGTTTTCAGCCGCACAGCCAGGAGAAAGCCCGTCGCTAAGAAGGCCGCTGTTTCTACAAAGAACATTGCTTCCACCGCCATAGTTGGACGGTCTACTGGCCAGATAACTCCTAAGCCTACTCCTAAGAGAGTCTCAAGGCTAACAGCCAAAACTGCCGCTAAAGTTGCTGCGGAACTCGCCATTGATGCCGCCGCAGCTTCGAAGGCAGTCAAGACCTTTAAGGGCGTGGCGCCAAAAAACCGTAACGACTCGGGCTGGCGTGTCGCCTCGCCGACCTGGCCTATATCTCCCATTAGCAGCTTCGTTGTTACGAACGACATGTACTGTTCTCGCTGCTTGCGCCGTGCCCCACAACCACCAACTGGACGCGCTAAGAATAAGACTACTGATGAGCCTTCTTACCAAGAGCAGCTTGCGGCCCATGAGGACCCCACGACCGGCTGCGGCATCCCGCATCGCCGGGGCGATCCCGACATCTCTGGCGTCGGCCTGCCTAATCACAGTGGCTGGATTGATATCAAGAAGTCGTATAACGGTAAAAAGCTAGGTGTCATGTTGCTACGTGATCAGTTCAACTCCAAGTACCCGTTGTACATCAACACAATGTATCCTGCTGACGGCTCCAACAACCGCCAGGCTGTCTGGGACAACGACCCTAACAACCCCAAGTGGTCGAACAATTGGGCACTGCCGTGGCCTCCCTATGCTGGCGAAGGTCCTATTCCTGGCACTAGCGCTATGCCAGATAACGGCCGCATTAACATCGACGACATAAGTGATGATGACATGGATCTCAACAGCGCCGATGAAGATCAATGTGATAAGGAGGGCGAGCAGGAGTTCGATGCCTCTGCTGCTGCCGAGGACGATGCCACTGCCGCTGCTGCCGATGAGGCTCAGATGGCTCTAACAGTAGTTGACTGCATTGAACGTGTTGATACGCCAGAGTTCCAGTCGGAAGAGGAGGACGAGACTATGAGTCAGTCTGACGATTCTTACAATAGCAATGCTAGCCTCCCTGAGCACCGCAAAGGCAAGAAAGCCAAGAAAGTCAAGAAAGCCAAGAAAGTCAAGAAAGCCAAGAAGTTAAAAAGCAAGAAGGATAAAGAAGACGAAGGTGCCTACAAACCGGCTCGTGGTGAAGAACGCGACGATGGCGTCATGACTGATGCTAGTGGCCTGGCCAACGGGGACCTATAGAGATAGGTTGCTTATAATTATTGTCGGGTGTAGGGCGCTGTACTGCATATAGATCTGGCTTGCCTGTTTTCTCTTTTGTTGAAGTTTTCTTCCAGGTTTTCCTGAAGCTTTCTTTTTTTGTCTGTTAGTTTTGTTTGTCATTAGTTCCCTTTTAAATTTCCTCAAGACCCAATGTCAGTCTCTTTTATCTCATAAGCTAAAAGGAAATTTTTGAGGTGAGTATACTCTATAAATTCACGAACTGAGACGGAGAAAGCACGAAATTGAAAGATTGGCTATTATATAATGTTAATATAAACTAGATAGAGGAACTCCAAAACTCCTACTGTTACAATAGGCTACTGTATAGCCTTAGAAAAGATACGTGAAGCTTAAATAACAGCCTTGATATGCTAAGGATATGACGATGATGATGAACAAAAAACAAGTGAAAAATAACACAAAGAAAGGTGTTTCCCGAAGCTACGGAATGATCATCGTAACTTCTTAGCCTTGGTTGCAACTGCTTCCTGCTTGCGCTTCTTCCATGCCATCAGCTCTGACACTAATCCCATGATAAGCGCAGTTCCAACCGGCCCAAGAAGTGGCAGATAAACAGCAACTTTATGTTCATCGGGAAAATAAAGTTGGCCAACCATGCTCTTTTCGAAGAAAGCACGCTCAGCTTCCGCTTCTGCGATACGAGCATGTTCCAGAGCCTTAGCAGAGCCGAGGTTAGAACAGGCTTGCTCAAGGTGAAAAAGACTCTTCGCGACACCATCTGAAACACTCTGAGGAATTGAGATGGAAGTCAAGGCCTGGGAAAGGCGAGCTAGTGAGCCTAGGCTAGAAGAAGCATGCTTCAACAGATCGGCAGAACGAAGGCGGGATAAAGTAGACAGGCGCAGTGGTAACGAGCCGCTTTGTGGTGTGCCTAAAAGAGAAAGCAAATGGCCAGTGAAGGTCAACATGGGATCTTTCAAAGTATCAGCTGAGACATGGTTAACGTCAGCCGAAAGTGGCAACAAGTACACAGAGCCCCATTTCGGAATTAGCCAGGATTGCGACGTCTCAGTCTCAGACTCGCCCAGGCGAATGGTTTGGTTACCAACGTAAACGATGAAGTTGATAGTAGGAGCTTCGCCGATCGAGGGAGACAATGACCATTCAGCGCCATTGATAAAGGAAGAGAGCTCTTCACGGCCAAGCACAGGAGAGTGTACACCAGGTGCTGAGTAGAGCTGTACCTGGGTGTCGACAGTGAAATTGTGAATTGGTTTGAGAACTTCGAGCATGGGCTGGATATATTGCTGGATAGCAGAGTCGATGTCCCATTCATTCGGCCTGGCACCAGAAGTAAACAATGAGAAAGTCAGATGGTACGCCGGAGCGTTCTGGATCGACCGTGTTGAGCGTTTATCTAATACTTCAAGAAGACTAGGCTCGAGACTTTTGTCGGGTGCGTCTGAAGACAGATACGCTAACATGGCGCGCTCCTCGGCAAAGGTTGATTCGAGTTCAGAAGCAATGTATGTTGCTAGTTCTGATGTAGTTGCAGTTCGTGATGGCAAAGCGCCAGGCGAGTATGTCACAGACATAACGGTGGCATAGGCGTCAAGATTCGCGCCAATTCCGTCGCCAGGCGTAAGATCAATGGTCAGTGCAGGTACAGGTGAGTAATGGGTTTCCCGCTGTAGGCGTAGCTGGTGGCTAGGTGACTCGGCATCAAGGCTATCTAAAGCATTTTGGGTAAGGTGTATAAGAGTCTCGGCTTCGGAGTCAGAGAGAGCGCCAGTGCGCACGGAGATCTGGAGGGGAAAGACAGAGTTGCAAGCCTAATTATATATTTTAGTAAAACCGAGCTCTAGTGAGGGATAGATAGGAAAGTATCGGAGCTCTTAACACCAAAGTATACTGCTATTGGCGAGCGAATCGTTGCCCCCAAGACGTACCTGGCCATCCGCCCACTTCATCATTTCTTCCAGTGGCAATGGCGCACGATCAATGGCGGTCAGTTTCCACCAGATCGGCACGCCGAGAAAAAGAACAACAGCCCAGAAGGACAGCACGACGTTGAAGCGGCGTTGCTGGTCAATGGGAGATTCTGGTGGCGGCTGCTTTTCGAGCGAAGCATCGTCATCGTCGATTTGTGATTTTGGTGTCGTTGTTTTCGTGTTTTGGGCGTCAATGATTGATGCATCTGATGGCGGCACATCTGGTGTTAATGAGAACACCATTGTGGACGTGTGTTTGTGTGATAATCGCAGTGTATATATCGAAAGTTCAAGCCTGCGATGTGGACGAAAAAGCTGTAAATCTAGCCGTCAAAGCTCGAGGCGCAAATGATTATCAAGTCAGCATGCTATTCAAGATAGCTTCCCAAGCGCAATCCATTCTCCTTGGACACGATAACCTTAATTGGAAGCTGACAGCACAAAGGCCATTCACGCTAACGCCACATCTCATACTTATGTGGCGCTAGGGTCAGTCCACTTTAAAGTAGTTCTTTTACTTTGCGAGGTTAGGTCTTAGCAAACCAAGCAAACTTGTTCGGTCTTAGACAGCGGTTCTACTTCTGATTAATTGACAATGCAAAGCCATACACTATAATCACATTCTAATGATGTGACAGCTTCAAGCTTCAGATCAAGGGTTACAGATACTGTAAGTAAGTACTTGTACCCGCTTACCCTATCACATATATCGACCGTACCTAGAAACAAGTAGCCAAGTTCCACAACGAATGTCCATCCTCGACCTCCAAGCCTACGCATATTTAGTTTGACATCATAAGCTGAAAGAGAGTTAGAAGTCTAAGAAGCTCTAGCTTCCAAGTCATTCATTCTATGGTTAAGAGTTTCCGCGCGACGGTCGTACAATAGTAGCCGCTACACTATATTACTAGTAAATAAGTCGGAAGTGGGCTTAAGCTTTAGTAGCTTGATGTGACCTACCGTTAGCACAGCACCTCACTTCACATGCGCCAGCTAGCCATTTTCTTCCACGAGTTATAATGCTTCACTATTCATAAAGTACTCCCATCTTATTTTCACTAAAGAATAATGGGCAGGTCTCTACGACCATGCTGCCGTGACTGGGAAAATCAACAGATCATATCAAGGCTTCTCTTTGCAAAGAACGGAACGGCATCTTTGGCATCTTAAAGCCTCAAAGTCAATAGGCACGATGGCGTATAGTCCAGTGGTGCTTTTATCAGCCGAAAGCCACCGCGCTTGCTGCTGGGTGCCCTAAAACGTCCTAAAACACGCCCATTTTGAGTCTTTGGGCTAAGCTAATATTACATCGCGATAATAGTCTGTCGTACTTTCACAAGACGGCTCGCGATTTCTCTCCCCCTTTTTTCATGTTTATGGTTGCAGACTCACTTCTTCGCGATCGACCTCGGCTCGATCTTTCTCCAGAACCAATAGCAGTCCGCATTGTACTTCTCTCCTTTCTGCAGTGCAGAGCTTATCAACACGAGACTTCACCTCCGTCGCCTAGACTTGGCGACGCAACATCAACATTCCCGAATCTCCTATATTAAATGCTATCCATCTTTTTCTTCTGCTTTTGCTAGTATCACTTAGTTCGCTTCTGCTCGATCATGATCGGAGCATCTTAATACCGACGATTTTTTCTAATATTACTAAGAGAGAAACCCGCCTCGCCTTGTCGGCTAGGCCAGTGCATCAGGTTATCAAAAAAAAATTAATTTAAAACTACGGCATATTAAGATTGCGCAACGTTGGGCCTGAAATTGAGAGCAAAACGGCGCTTCTAGCAGCTTTCTAAACTAACTAGTGCACATCTGAGACGGTTCTACTCTCAACCACCAGCTATCCATTACTACTTAAAACGATACCACTGCCAAAGATCCTTTCGCTGCATGTAAAGCTTCCACTTAAACATGTCCGGTAAGAAACACTCTCAGACTCTACGCCGTAACCCTAGACATCTGACACTGCTGACACCACATAGCCATTACTGCCGTCGGCCTTGTCGGTGCTGCTGCATACATAAATGCCCGCACCGGTCTATGGTATGATTACCACCTCCTGAAGTCCGTGATCCCGTCGGCCCTGCGCTCATTTATCCGCTCCAAAACCAATGGCCTAAATCAATTCTATGTACTTGAGCGCTGGGCCAAGTCGTCATCGCGGGCATCACACCCGCTCATCAAGTTCGAGGGTCGCACCTACACATATGAAAACGTGTACGCTGCTGTTCTATCTTATGGCACGTGGTTGCGAGAAGAAAAGGGTATCCAACCAGGTGACATCATTGCCATAAACTTCCAGAACAGCGAAACCTTCGTTTTCTTGTGGTTTGGCCTGTGGGCTATAGGCGCAAAGCCATCGTTTATAAACTATAATCTTACCGCCGAGCCTCTAGCCCATTGTGTACGTGCCTGTAAAACTAGACTCGTCCTCATTGATCCGCACATTCAAGGGAATTTTACCGAAGAGGTTGTCAATTCGCTGCCAGGTGTTGAGCTGCTAACGGTGACACCGGAAATTGATGCCAAGGTCCGGATGGCCAAGGGCACTCGCTATCCAGATGAATTGCGCAACGAGGACGACATCAAGAACATTGCCATGTTGATTTACACGTCGGGTACTACTGGTCTTCCTAAGCCAGCCATTGTGTCTTGGGGGAAAGCCACTGTTTCCAGCAATTTCTGCACGCGCCTTTTGCAACTTAGTACAAAGGATGTATTCTTTACTGTAAGTTAAGCTTCTAGCTAATTTCTGACCTCCCTACTATCAGCACTAGCACCTCCATGATTACTGTTTCGACCTTTGCCATTAATGTGCCATGGCTACACTAAAACTGTCTCCCGGTTGTAAGCGTAGCGGTATCTAACCGTGTCCAGGCTATGCCAATGTATCACAGCTCTGCGTCAATGCTGGGCTTCTTGAATGTTCTTGAGGCTGGCTCGACCATCGCTTTAAGTCGCAAATTCTCTACCAAAACTTTTTGGGACGAAGTGCGCCAGGCCGACGCCACTGTGATACATTATGTTGGCGAAACATGTCGATATCTATTAGCCACACCGCCACAAATCCACCCAGGGACTGGCGAGAACTACGATCTCAAGCACAAAGTTCACACAGCCTTTGGCAATGGTCTACGACCAGATGTATGGCGCAAGTTCAAAGAACGCTTTGGTATCGATTGCATCGCTGAATGGTATGCGTCGACAGAGGGGCCCTTTGCCACGTGGAATCTGTCACGCAACGACTTCACAGAGGGCGCCATCGGCCGTAATGGCTGGTTATATAACTTGCTAATGTCGCTGAACGTGCAAGTAGTCGAGGTTGACCCACTAGCTGATGCGCCTTGGCGACATCCCAAGACGGGCCTTTGTCGTAAAGTCAAGGCAGGCACGCCTGGTGAACTGATGTTCAGACTGCCCGCTAACAACGTGGAATCGCGATTCCAGGGCTACTATGGAAATGAAGGCGCAACAAATAGCAAGATCCTACGCGACGTGTTCAGCAAGAACGATGCCTGGTTCCGCACCGGCGACATGGTTGTTTGGGATAGCGAAGGCCGCGTGTATTTCTCGGACCGCATTGGTGACACCTTCCGATGGAAAAGCGAGAACGTGTCCACTGCTGAAGTCGGCCAAGCTGTGGGCCAGCATCCGCTCATTCACGAAGCTAACGTCTATGGCGTTGAGCTGCCGCAACACGACGGCCGCTGTGGCTGCGCAGCGGTCGTCTTCACTAGCGATATCACTGCCAACGAGCCACCTCCCATCGATGTACTGCGTAGCGTGGCCAAGCACGTAGTCGATACTCTTCCTAAGTACGCAAGGCCAATATTCCTCCGCGTGCTGCCACAGATGGAAGCCACTGGGACCTTCAAGCAGCTCAAGCATGGACTGCGCACTCAGGGTGTTGATCCAGATAAGATCGACTCGGGCATCGTATATTGGCTCCAAGGGGATACGTACGTGCCATTTACTCGGGCTGACTGGAACAAGTTGTCAGGAGGTGGTGTGAAGCTATAGATAGACTATACGTGTGTATATAGTATGCTTGTTAGTAGGTCATAATATGAGGCCAGATGTTCAATCAACAACGCGTTCGCAAAAGTTGAGAGAAATTTGGCAAGCACGGATTAGGATTGTCGCACATAAGATTATAAATGATAGACGGCCTCATATTCCAGAAAGGGCAGGACAGCTGTTTATTCCAAGCTGCCGATCGGGCAGAGCAGATTCTTGTTAATTTGTGAAGTTTCCTTTGGCGGGTTTCTTTTATTCTTTCTTCTGTTTGTCTTGTTGCATTAATAGTATACAGCATTTTTCATTTGCCGGTTTCTGTTTTCCGTTTATTCGATGTTATCCGTGATTGCCTTTCTTTCCCGTGGCCCATGAAACATCCGATCGGCCGCCGGCCCCTGCCGCCGGAATTTTGTGTGTTGTGTAGTAAAATGAAGAAGCCCCTTGATCGGCAAGTAAAAATTGCACGCCAGTTTTGTGCTGTTTGCTTGATTTTCCCAATTTTTCCCAATAATTTTTGTTAGTAAATAGAAAAGAAAATGAAATGAAGAGATACCCACTTGCTGGTCACACGCGTCGCTTGACATTCCGGGAATGTGCTACGATACAAAGAGCAAGCTGCCGCTCCAGGCCCGTGTGTAACGAGGTCTGTATCAAGTTTTCCGGGCAGAGATTTTTGCGTATTGTTCTAGCAGTTACTAGAACGGTCGACGTGTGTTTATGTGAGATTATCTTTTTCCCGACGAGCGACATCCAGTCACCCAACAGTCTGCATGCTATATAAACGACACCAGCCAGTCTGTCAAGTGTCTTTTATATAGGCATTTTTCCAGTTGGATACATTTTATTTCTGTTTTTCTTTTGCTACCACACCCACAACCCTGCCAACTAGTCACCATGAAGCTCCTGTTTCCTATCAGCATCGTGACTCTCAGCACCATCATTGGCTTTGCAGCCGGCCAATGCGGCGCTGAGCCTAACACCTTGGTCTGCTACGATTATCCCGGCGCAACAAAGCAGAACCTTGATATTAATGATGTCAAGACCATCTCATGGTATCTACGCTGGTACTCGCACCGCGAGGGAAGTCCGCTGTTTTGGACTATGTACAGTGCACACAACGAGACCACTACACCAATGCCCCTAAACGATACCTCTGGTTCAGCGCCGGTAGCATCGACAAACAGCAGCAGCAGCACCCAGGCCTCTGGTCCACAGGCTACGAATGCCAATGGCACAACGATTTTCGGCGGCAACGAGGGCAATAGCACCATCATCACGAACAATGGCACCTCAGTCTCGTTCAATTCGTCGGCTCCGTATAGCAACACCACCACGACAACGCTCTTCATGCAGCCCACCACCGTAATCATTCACGGCAACCGCACAAGCGTCTCTTCCGTCTCCTTCTTGCCTTCAAAATCTGTCTCTTCGTCGTCTTCCTCCGCCTCCGCCTCCGCCTCAGCTGCCGTGCCGCCAGCAGTTGACGAGTGTCTAGAATGGACGGTTGTTACTCGCGGTACAACAATGCTTCTCGCACGGCTTAGCAGCTCACGCAATGCTAGTGTACTCTACAATGATATTGCATATTCGCTCGATGGTATCTCCGGTGACTGGGGAAGCTGGAAACCGCGGACGCAGAGCTCCGACGATGCAGACAATTTGCCCGAGGTCTTGCTAGACTGTAACAACTCAGGCGGTCAGGTACCTGTATATGTCAATCATACAAATCCGGCGTATCATTCGGAGGAGTTCATCAAGACTAACTATGCTACTGATGGCATTCTGCTTAAGTTAATTCACACAGCAGGCCTAACTAGTCAAGAACTAGCAAGATACGGCGAGCCTGTGCTAGGACATCTGTAAGGGTTTGCGACAAAATAGGGGTTTGTCAGTGGTGGGAATTGGTACGGGCAATGGTTTAAGCAAAATAATTATAAATTATTGACAAAACAAATAAATTTTGCATTTGCACAACTCGGACTTTCAAAAGTACTAGGAACTGCTGTTAGCTACTGTTTTTATTTTTCTCTTTCCGTGGTTAATGCATCTATCTCCAAATCATGGGGCGGGTTGGGTTGTCTTGGCTTGGCAAGACCGCGGCGTTTGGGTCACGGGACTTGCACTAGTTTTTATTCCATGGAAATTGAATATCTTTTTGGGGGGTTTTTTTTGGAGGTTTTATTTTTGGAGTATAATTCGAATACAGGAACAACGGTCATAGTCGGTAAATAAACATAAGCATCTTATAACTTAGATAATTTTTACATTCAATCCTTTTATTATTTTGAGAGTGAGATCGAGAAGATACTGGCATGAAAGATAGCTCTTTATATAAAAAACTGTATACTCTTAATCCCTGTGGCTATACAAAGAATTCCATGTCTCCAATCATCGGCCATCCCCTTCTCATTCTAATTCTAATTCTAAACATACTCTCAGACACAAAAAAAACTGGCGCCCGTATTTCCACGGGAAACCTGGCTGGCTTTATATAGTTCTGTTCTCCTATCCAAAGCCCGGGCGTCTCTCGGCAGCAAAGATGCAGCACTAATATCTATATATATCGGATACACCGTTATCGCATGATCGTGAATTTTTTTCGTTGTATTTTTTCCTTTCAATATGGAATATTCCCTTTCTGTTCCTCCCACCTGACAGATGCAGTAAAGAAAGAAAACTATTCATCGCACAGCGCACATGATACTAAGCTAGATACAGAACTCGCATTGCTATCTTTCCCCATCTCCCCTTCCCTTTCAGTCCTCCTTAGCCTCTCAAGGCACTCGCTCACTCAAACCCCGTGACTTTGTTGTTTATCTTGTCTGCAGCTCGCCTGCACCTGTCCGTGACCCTGCCTCTGCTATCGCCGAACACTTGTTCATATGTAACAGTACGCCGCAGAACGCCGCTGTACGTACTGAACTAATAAAGTTACCTCGTGCATGTACTCACGTAGCAAGATGTACCATATTAAGCAAGTTCCTGACTTTTTCTCCATTGTCACATCCGTGAATTTTCTTTCTTGTTTTTCTCTCCCGTCTGGAGACCATAAACTGAAAACATTTTCGCAATTGTACTGTTCTTTTATGTTTAAAACTGCCGCCCTTTTTCTTTTCTTAAGTCGTCTTTTTTGCTTTTGATAATCTGTGCGCCCATTCCCTGGCCTGGGCCCCATCATATGCCTATCTTTTAACCAGCTAGCCCAACGATTACAACATCGGGTATCTCTTAGTAGCCTTTTAGCAACTATGGCAACATCGCTATTGTCTCGATTTGGCCGTCTAGCACCACGACGCGCTCCATTTGTGAGACCATGGCTGACGACAAGCTCACGACACTTTAGCAACAGCCTGAAAACCCGTCTCAAGCACAATTCCCGTCTGCTGCCTTCATTTTCACACCAATCAAGCCCCGGTGCAGCTGCGTCGCCGTCGTTGACTGACGCTGCCTACGAAAAGTCACATAACTCTCGGCCTAGCGGCACTACTGTACGCAAAACCCTAACCCTATTGGCATCTGGCGGTCTGGTTGCTGCCGGCATCAGCTTCACCGTCTCGGAGCCTACACACGAAGACCATGCTGTTCATGACTTCCGCGAGCCGCTAAATCTACCACGATATCGTCTGGCCGAAGTCCGCGAACACCATGGCAAGTCTGGCCAACCGTGGATCACCCGCGAGGACAAGGTGTATGACATCACCGACTGGATTGCTGGTCATCCTGGAGGCGAAGTCATTTTACAAGCCGCTGGTGGCAGTGTCGAGCCGTTCTGGAATATCTTTAGCATCCACAAGTCGCAGCATGTATACGATATCCTCGAGCAATACCTGATTGGCTACGTGCACGTGGGCGACCTTGTTGACGGCAAGATGCCCACGGCAGCTATCGAGGATCCTTTTAGCACTGATCCCACCCGCCACGCCGATCTTCGAACACTGACAGCCAAGCCTAGAAATGCCGAGGCCCCAGCCTATGCCCTAGAAGCATCCTTTGAGACACCGAGTGACCTGTTCTACGTGCGAAACCATTTCTGGGTGCCGCGGATCGACCGACCAGACGAACACAGCCTGACTATTGAGCTGCCCGATGGTGACTGTGTCACATACTCTCTCTCTGAGCTCAAACATAAGTTCCGCGCACACACTATTGCTGCCACTCTGCAGTGCTCGGGCAACAGACGCAACCATATGACCAAAGAGGCCGGCCCAACCAATGGCTTACAGTGGACTACCGGTGGCATATCCTCTGCCACATGGACGGGCGTGCGTCTCGCCGACGTGCTCGCCGACGCCGGCTTTCCCGTAGCTGCTGTGCGCAACGGCGAAATAGAGGCCCCTGAAGATGCCAAACACATCCACTTTGCGGCTCTTGAGGCCTACGCCGCGTCGATTCCGCTGAGTGTGGCCCTAGATCCTCGCGGAGACGTCCTGCTCGCCTACGAAATGAACGGCGAGCCGCTTCCACGTGACCACGGAGCTCCGCTGCGTGCCCTTGTGCCAGGTCACGTCGCAGCTCGCTCGGTCAAGTGGCTCAGCAAGATCATCGTGTCCGACGAGGAAAGCACGTCACAGTGGCAGCGCAAGGACTACAAGAGCTTCGGCCCGAATCTGGCCCACAAGCAAGTCGATTGGGATGACGCGCCATCCATACAGGAAATGCCCGTGACTAGCGCTATAACCTCCGCTGTCCTCAGCCCAGCCAGCATCGGAGAATCTATAAATGGCACTAGGCGCGCCGTCAATGTCAAGGGCTACGCATACTCTGGCGGCGGCCGTGCTATTACTCGTGTTGATGTGAGCTTAGACGGCGGTAAAACGTGGGCTCAAGCTGAGCTTGTCGACGACGACGCCTGCAACAATACGAAGCACAACCCCGGCGGTAGTGGCCGAACCTGGGCCTGGAAACGCTGGGTGTTTTCCGGCGCCGTAGATATCTCACCGGCATCGTCTACAGAACCGTCCAACAATACTGTACACGCTACGGCTCTATCGAAAGGCGCTGCTGGCACTACTTCTGCTACTGCTGGGAGTATTACCGACAACAGAGCTGATGATATCTCGTTTTTGTGCTCGCCAGACATCGTTGTCAAGGCTACTGACGAGGCGTACAATACACAGCCTCAATCGCAGGCTTCTATCTACAACACGCGTGGAAACCTAGCTACTGCTTGGCACCGTGTACGTGCCTGTGAGCGTTGTACCTCCAAGCTTGAGCCTTCATCATAGAACTACATATTCATGTCTCGTATATAGACCTTACGAACACTTCCTCCACATCTTCTTTCACGATAATGACCATTATAACAACCATAGCACCCTAGAATGCAACACTTTAGTTACTTGCTCCTACTCAAATCAATACATATGTTTTTCTCTTCGTTATCTATGACCTTTTCGCTAAGATTGATAATTACTACTGTACTTATGTGATGCAACTATCCTCCCCCGCCCCCACTGATAAAAGTAGCTTTTCGTCACTTGAAAGATAAATAAAAGACAAAAGTTCTGTTACTACACATACTAACCAAATCTACTCCTCGTCATCCTCATTGTCGTTCTCGGTTTCGTCATTGTCGTTTTCGTTGTCCGTGAAGTAGTCAAAGGGTTCAGGGCAAGGAGCTTCCTCGCTGTCACTGTTATCAGCAAGAACTAGAGGTGCCACAGGAGTCTCTTCCGGGGCCCGGTTAGAGATGTTGGTGTGGGACTGGCGTAAGAGTGCTTGGAGTTCCCGAAGAGACTCTGTGCTCTGAGGAAGACTAGGGGCGGGTGCGCGACTGGAGCGTCCTAAGTGACCGCTTCTTCCTGTGGTAGCAGTTGCAACAGGAGCTTTCTCAGTGGCTACCTTCTTGAGCTTTTCCTCTAGAAGATTCTTGCTTTCGCTAGGGGTGGTATCAACAAGGAGCATTGGACCACCCGTAGGCTTCTTGACAGGCTGATAACGACCCGCTGGGAAGCTGATGTATTTAAGTTGGCTAGGAAGAACACGGGACATGTTTTCCAGGTCAAAGCCAGCCTTCTCCTTCTCCGCTCGCTTCTTGACATCTGTGAGCGTTACCCCAGTCTCCTTCTTCTCCTCCTTAATCTCATCACCAGCCTCGGCAGCCTCGCCAGCTTCACTAGGTTCACCAGCTTCACCAGCCTTCTTCTCCTTGTCTTCGTCGACATCCATCTTGTCGTCAGCAGCAGGGATCTTGCCTGCCGGGTTAGAATCGATGTCCATCGACTCACGGCGTTGAGCTTTCTCCTTCTTCTGCGCTCGACGTTTAGCCTGAGCAGTTGTGGATAGAATGGCAGTGGCAACTAAAGCAGGTCCTTCTTCGGCCTTGACTTCCTGCTCAGGGGGGTAGTCAAATAGGCTAGGACGGACAGAGCAATGAAATTTAAATGATGGAATCTCCAGGTCCTGGTCAAGACCAATGATGGAAGTAGGCGAGAAGCTAAGAGACAGGAAGTGGGTGAAGGGGAACCAGTACCAGTACTGTGTGAATACAGCCATACCAACAATGCCGGCCATATTTAGGTTGCCAGTCTGAGTCTGGAGACCAATAGTGCAGTTGCGACCACCGGCATCAATGATACCAAGAGCAAGAGCGGCTCCGAACTTGGTCATAGCATCCTCATGACGGTCACTGACGACCTTCTTGAGTAATTTACGGATAGACGCAGCCTTGGGGTTCATGGCTTCGTTTTGCTGAACGAGGATCATCGATAACGAGATCAGAGCACCTTGACGAACAAAGTCCGAAGGGTCCTTGATCATGGGCTCAAGAAGATCAATGGCCTCATCAAGGCCAGTACCAGCACAGCTGATACCAAGAGCCATGGCAGAACCATAGCGGACGTGGGGGTTGTACGACTCCGAAAGAAGTTCGACCATGCGGGGGACACTACTGGGCTTGCGGAACAAGATGAAGCCCAAGCTCATGACGGCCACCCGGCGGACATCATCGCTAACGTCGCTAACAGCAGTGTGGAGAAGCTTGCGGACAGCCTTGTTGCTGCCAGTGCCACAGTAAGCAAGGGCCACGGTTAAGATACCACCGTAACGCAAAGTGGGATCAGCATCGGAAAGCAAGCTTTCAATGACAGCATCGGCAGCTTCTTGACGGGCAAACATTATCATGGCCATACCCAGAGCGAGACCACGAATTGTTTTTTCATGACTTGTTTCATGTGAGTACGCGATCATATCCTCCAGGGCACGTTCATTGCCGGTTCCAAGCATGATGAGACCCATGGCCAAGCCAACGGCCTCACCGTTCAAGGCGGAGTCAGCATATAGAACACTCTTGAGCTTCTCTAGAATGTCCTCAGAGCCAGTAGCCATTCCAGCAATACCAAGACCCAGAGCACCACCGTGCTGAATGATTTCCTCCTCCGTCTCGGAAAACTGAGTCTTAAGATATTCCAATGCACTGGCACCGTGGTTGGCATGGATTAGACCATAGGCATATAGAGCACCACCTTGGCTGTATATAGAGCCATTTTGAGCACCACGAGGTAAGTAAGGCTCTAGAAGCTTGCGTGATTGTGAGATATTGCCACGATGGATAACACCTAAAGCAGCAGTGGCTGAAAATTTGCTCCAGTTGACAGCCTTGCCAAGCCAATCGAGGTTATCACGGAAGAACTTGTCATTGGTGGTGCCATGGTTCATGAAAGCGTTGCAGAAAGTTAAAGCAGTGTGGAAGATGGAATTACGGCTTTCTAGGCTATCGCGAACCTTGTTGAGGATATTCGTATCGGCCTTGTTGTTGCGGAATAGAAATTCTAGGTTGAGCTTGATTGTCATGCTACCGTCAAGAATTGAGTGGATCTTGCGGTAAACCTTGGCCTGAGCCTCGGGGACTTCGTCTTCGTTTTCCTCGTCCTCTTCGGCCTTATCATCACTTTCAAGAAGAGCATCGGTCTCGGTAGCATCAGTGTCAAATTTGACCTTCTTGGGCTTACCGGAAGGCAAAGCCTTCAACACTTTACCGAGAAATTCTTGAGTGCTGTTATCGTAAAGATCGAATGCGATTTGGTAGGCATTGGCAGTAGCTTCGCGATCCTCCTTTTGAACCAAATGATGTAGCATGATGGTAGCCTCGTCATGTGCATTGAGATATACAACACATTTGGCAATGGCAAAAAAGTCTGGAGATGGAACTTCGTTCAGTAGGTCAAGGATAAGGCGGAGAAGTTCGGTGCGGAGGCCACGCTCCTGGACAACGTCTAGACAAAGTCCCAAAGCGTACTCAATGAGCTCCTCAGCGCAGGAAATTTCGGACGTAGGCTTGCCCTTCATGGTAGGCTCGTCAGATCTAGCACGGGCGATGACGCTACGAAGCACATCTAAACGCTTAGCCTCCATGGCGATACCAACAACCTGACGATACTTTCCTTGCTTGAGGCAGACCTCAAAGAGGCGTTCGATAACATTCTGGAGAAGTTCCCTTGTGCTGCTGTTAGGCAGGCTGAAGGCGGACAAAGCACCATCAGTACCGGTCTCGATGTATTGCAAGCTCTCGAGAAGAGACTCATTGGGCGAGGATCTGGCAAGAAGCGACTTTGATGGCAGGCTGGTGTGCGAGAATGGGGTCGTAGGAGAAGTAAGGTTATCCTCGTTAGAGGTAAACGCAGTGGTAGACTTTTCGGGCTTCGTGCTCTTGGTGGACTTGTCGTGTTCTTGGATAGAGATGATGATCCAGAGATCGATGCACTTAGAGATCATAGTCTCTTCAAACTCGTTGGGAGAATCAAGCTTGAAAAGTTCTCCAGAAGATAGGGCAAACGCCATACTCTGAGAGTAGGCTTGCAGGTGATAGTACACCTTTGCCAAAACAAGAGCAGCTAGCTTACGGTCGGGGAAGGATTCATCTTCGTAGAGGGTTTCACTACGTTGACGATGGTGTTAGTGTGATATGCAATTGGTGGGTAAGTTGATGCTCTAAAAGTCAAGGCATAGTCTCAAAAAGAGACAAGAATAAACTTGAAAATGTGAAGGAGGGCGAGGTGTAAAGCAAACATACATTTGATCGACAGCGCCAGCAACTTCCGTCCAGACGGTGTTGATATCGTCATTGAGAGTCTGCAGAGCGAAGACCCTGAGATCAGGCTCCTCATCATGGAGGAAGCCCAGGATGCCCTTGGCAGAAGATGAGACGGGCCGGGTAGCGAGCATCGTGATCGAAATTTGGAGGTTGATAACTGCGATATGACTGGGGAAGGAGAGACTCCAGAACGGACCAGATTTGACGATGGCGATATTGCACAGCACAATAACAGTAGAGAATTGCAATACTGAATCACAGGTTGATGTCGTGTTATGTCGTTGATACAAACCAAGCCACAGAGATGCGAAAATCGATGTAGAGATGGCGTCCAGGGCAAAAAAGATGCGGATAGTTTGTTGCAAGGTCGTGAGTTTGTTAGTTGTGTCGACAGCCTGAGTTATATGGTGGGAAGGTCAAGATTATGCAGCCAAGTTCGAAAGCTCAAATCAATGCAAGGTCCACGTCAGGCAAGGCGTGCCTAGATGGCAAGAGCAACGAAAGCAGGACTAGGGGGGCCCCACTCGCTTTGCAGAGCAACAAGGCCGCTGAGTCAGCAAGAAAAAAGGCATGGTTTATAGAGAGGGTTGAATTTCTGTGGAAAGGCTACGCCTGCAGGTTTTTTGAACATGAATCTTGTGCAGTTTCCATAACTATGAAGATATTGTACTACGCCTGCATTACACGGCTCATATATCATTCTCATATCTTTTACATTCTGCCGGATGGCACAGTCTCATGAATGCGCTTAATAGTAGAGACGGACGCTGAAGTCAGCAGCTAGGAGAAGCTAGCAAAGTGACGCGAGCAATGTATGTACTACGGTGCTTGAAACCACTATGAAGACTATCGCGAATGCTGATGGCCGTTAGCGGTATCTTGCGGGAAATGGACCGTATCAATTAGAACCAGATAGACAGCGGTAAATTAAATGTTGTTGAGCTGTCGAGGTCCCCCCTTCCTTGCTCAAAACGGTGTGCTGTTACATGAAGCTTTTTATGGTTGAATACAACTAGCTAGCAGACTTATTGGCCACTCATAGTGGATGAAAGAAGCAAGGAGTTTGAATGGGTGCATATATATCTCAGTGCCTATCTGCATGTGCATATGCATTTGCAAATATGGATGAACGAACTGCCTTGACTAGCTCTGCCCGCACCCATGGTACACGCTTGTGCTTACATGGTACCTTTCTAGTGCCATGCTGATACTGATGCCAATTAGTCGGCAATAAAAGGCGTATAGATATAGATAGTCTCCCAACATACAGTAACAGCCGGCTAGCTAGGCAGGCAGGCTGCAGGAGGCTGGCTCTGGATATATGCACACAAGAAGGAATGAGAACAGCGTGTTGCAGGTCAGCACAAGCTGCGGCCATCCGGCGTGGACAGAATGGATGGTGCTGAAGTATATGTGTCTAAGAAGCTTTGGCCAGCCACTTTGTAGTAATAAGTAGTAGGTAGTACTACCAGTAATGATAACACCTTAGGCTATATGCTATAGTAGCTGTTAGGCTACCTATACTACGCCCGACCTAACAAGGGCAGTGCCAAAAGCATCCAAGCACGAGTGACAGGCGCACTCAAATACAACCCCATGTAAGCGAACCTAAGAAAGAAGACGAAAAATTAGTAAAAGCCCGCGCCTTCGCTTCGACGGCCAGCCTGATTAGCTGCTTGCTTAGCTTCTTTCATCAGCTCCCTTGCGCCCCATACTACTGGACGATTAGCAACCGTTACCTTCAGCACCCTTTGCCCTTGAATCTCACTAATTCAGCGCCAAAAAGCGCTACTAGTAGCTCCGCGTTCGTCAATTTCTTTTCTTTGTTTTTTTTCTACCTAAAACAGCACACAGTCAGTCATCACTATCGATATACACAACATCACCGTCTTACCCATTGTCACCACTACATTATAGATCGCCCGATGCTTTGAGTGCAGTCGTCGCTGTAAATTCCAAGGCCAAGTTTTGTCGCTCGCCGTGTGTTTGTATCTGTGTTTATATTTACGATTACTTTTGCTCCGTCCGACGTTGTTGTCACGAACGAACAAACGAACACGCCCGTTGCCGTTGCTCCGACTAGACTAGTGGACTAGTTAATGTTTTGTCGCTGTTTGTTCGATATCGTTGAGCACTGTCTGCTTGGCTTTGCATTATACAATAAAAAATTACCTCTGCTGGACTACCGGATTAAAACCGAGTGCCTTGTTAACCATTCCAGCCCATCGACTCTGCCATCGACGCCGTTATCACTCGTCCTACGCCGGAGCCTTGTCCTGCTTATCACTGTGTTTTGCGACGGCTTCTGACGCTAGCCAGATTGCAATTGCGGGCTAACGCGCGCTGTAATTTGTCCTCGCCCGCCCACGCCCAGCCTATGGGCAAAGATCGACGACTCCAGCCTGAGAAGCCCCCCCCCCTCCCCCAAAAAAAATCTAGCGCCGACCAACAAGGCTGATCGACCAAAGTATATTCACTTCTCATCTCTTGGCTATTGCTACAGCTGCATTTGTTCTCTTTCTACGATCGACTCAAGAACACCCTTTGAGTCTCTTAACAACACCCTATTGTCGCGATCGTTCGCTGTCAAATCGCGCATCGCATTATTTTTTTCGCGTCACTTCCCCCGCCGCGACCCACTGTCTATATATATACATAAATCAACGCCATCACGATCCTCGCTTTACGGCCTTCTTCTCACATCTTACACTATTCCGACACGCGACGGCCTAGTCTGCTATAGTGTATCACATCTGCTGCAGCATGTTTTGAGCGTCCAAAACACTCTTCTTCAATCCAACCCACAACTCTCGTTAACATGGATCTTCGCGGCATGCTTAACGATAATAGCGGAGATCGCGCTGCCGGCCGCCAACCGACTCAGCACAAGTCTTCACCACATCCACAGCAACAACAACAGCTTCCGCTGTCGCAGCATCCACAGCACATCTCCAATGCCTCGCAGCGCCCTCCGCCCGTCGACACTCATGCTGGGCCTATCACTCGTCCTGGCCAACCATACAGCCAGCCGCAAACCCCATCCACGCCTTCTCATGCTAAGCCACCGTATTATACCGAATATACCGGCCCGCGTGCTTCACCCGGTGGCCACATACCTACAAATGAGTACCCTCCACGACCACAACCGCCGTATGCGCCTCAGCAGAAACAGCAGCAGCAACCACAATATCCGCTCTCACCATACAATCAACGTTCTGGCCCAACCCAGCAAGCTCACCCCGGCGCTCAACCCCAGCACGATCCCCGTGCTCCCCCGCCACAGGCTCATCAATATCGCTCTGGGTCTGCCACATCTCCGCAAGAAGGATACTTTCCGTCTCAGGGTCTGCCTGGAAGTCAAATGCCACCAGGTCACTATGTCCAGCATCACTCGCCACATCAACACCCACCGCCACATCCACAAGCACATCATCAGTCACCTCAACATCAGGCACTTCAGCAGCAACAGCCACAGGCGCAACAACTACAACACCCGCAGCAGTTACAGCAGCAACAACAGCAACAGCAACAGCAGCAGCAGCAGCAGCAGCAGCAACAACAACAACAACAACAACCCCTACCAATATACCCACGCCCGGGCAGCTATTCTAATCATCAATCTGGTCCGCCTCTATCCATTCCTGGCCACGCAACTTCATATATGCAACGTTCGCCGGTAATGCCAATAGCACCACAAGCGGCCAAGGGTCCTAATGGTCCTCCTGGCCAAATGCCGTCGTCATATGCGCCTCATTCCACCAACGCAGGACACAATCGCACGCAGTCCACTCATTCGCAGTCTGGAACGCCAACTTCAGCCCATAGCCAGCATGCCTCGCAACACTACGGTTTTCCACAGCACGCGAGTCCCATAACTACGCCCAACCAGCTACCACCTGGCAGCTTCCCGGGCCGCTCACTATCTCAGCCAACTGCAGGACAACTTCCACCCAATGCTCCTCATGATTCTCGCTCTGCTTCGTTTGCGCAACCGTCTAACCCCTATGCAAGCCGCATGCCACCAGGCGGTCCTGCATCGGCCCCCGTATCTGCACCAGGGGCTGTTGGGCCTGGCTCCGGCTATACGGTCCCGTCGCCTACTGGACCACATGAGCAGCCGCAACGGCAACAAATGCATCAACAACCGCATAAAGTGCAACAGCAACAGGCGAAGCATTCACTCCGGCACCAACAGCAGCTACATGCACAAAAGTCGGAGCCAACTAAATCATTACAACAATACCAACAAGAGCAGCATCAACATATGGTTATGCAGCAGCAACATAACTATAACATACAACAACAACAACAACAACAACAACAGCAGCAGCAGCAGCAGCTATCAAGAAATCAACCGTCGCCACCACAGCAGCAGCATCAACAACAGCAATCAATACCCCAATTGCCTGTTTTGCCTCGCCAGCAAGGCTCGCCTACCAAGCCTCCGCTTACTCAAGTCCCACGAGAGCCTCTGTCAAAACACCAGCCGCCACCCCAGCAACCGCCAGCTGCTCCACTACAGGCTCAAAATCAACCGCAAAATCGCTTCCACAACAAAGCACCTAGTCAAGTTCCACCTGAGCAACAACGGCAACCACCTGTGCCAACCCAACCTCATGGGTTTGATCCCACGATACCATCCGCCCCACATTTGCAGTCTCACCGCCGTTCTCAGTCGCAGGCCGCTACTATTATTGGTGCTGCTTCTACTGCTAATAACAATGACAGAGAACAACAGCACGGTGACGGCGAAAATCATCACAGAGACAAAGACACAAAAGATTTTACTTTTGCTCCCGAGCCTAGCCTCAAGAAGTCTTACAAAACATCAAGCGCCAAAGACAAAGAGGAGCCTACCCAGGGCCAGGCGCCTGCTAATAGCAACCTTGGAAATAAATCCCAAATTCCTGGGGTTTCTTCTCTCCCTCTACCTCTGCCTCTGCCTCTCCCTACCTCGGCAGTCACCAACAACGTTCCTCCTAGCAAAGAAAGCCAACGTTCTATTGCTGCCACTGGTATTGCTAATGTACCAGCTGCTACCACTGCCGCTGCTCCTTCTGGTGTTACCGCTCCCAAAGTACAAGAAGAATCTTCTCCATCAACATCCA
Organism: Endoconidiophora laricicola; assembly: GCA_001640655.1. Taxonomy (NCBI): domain Eukaryota; kingdom Fungi; phylum Ascomycota; class Sordariomycetes; order Microascales; family Ceratocystidaceae; genus Endoconidiophora; species Endoconidiophora laricicola. Next base: position 138,842 of record LXGT01000024.1, read on the forward strand.
TTTCTTCTAAAACTCCTATCATCGAAAACGCAGTTACGCCCGCCAAACGCAAAGTCGACCACAATATGATGGACATTGATACCTTCAAGCGGCGCGATATGAAGCCTACGCCTGATCGGCATCCCGTCGCAAATGGCAGTAACCCTCGCAAATCCGCCCGCGAATCTTTATCGGCCACTTCGTCGCCCGTAGCTAAGAAGTGCAAGAATCGCCACAGCACACTACCAGTGTGGGCCCGGTCCATTCAAGGCATAAAGGATTCTGCGCTGCGACATCTCAATTACCAGTTACGAAAACATCATAAATCCGCTCCTCTCATAGCTACCGCCACGACCTTGACCACTTCTGCCGTTACATCTACCAATGGTCGTCAGACGTCACCAAAAAACTCTCGCAATCCCAATCATAGCCCTGCTGTCTCACGACTTTTACCACAGGCTATTGTCAGTGGCGCTCCTCAACCAGTCCCCGGCGCGCCCAACTTCCTTGGGCCTTGGGAGCCATGTATGACGGGCAGCAAGCCTCTCGGGGACTTACCGCTTGCTGTAGCTGACTGGATCTACGATGAAGTCATCCAGTCTAGTCAGTACCAGGACGCTGTTAATTTATGCGGTACATTTGAAGTTGAAGCCAAGCTCGGTGTCCTTACAGACAAGAGCTCGGGTCTAAGAGTGGAGCCTATGGTGGCCACTGAGTGCTTGCTTGTCGAAAACAAAAACGTACAATTTCGTAGTGAAATGAATGAGGTAAGCAAAACCATATTATGTCGTGGCATAAATATCACATATGACATCAAGTGTAGCTATTGATGCTAACATGTTATTCCGCAGATACAACATCAAAACTTCAACAAGTTCCTAAATGATATCACCCTCGACGCAAGAACGCCCACAGGCACCGGAGCGAGAATACCAATCGACTATAAACATCATCGACATATCGATCGCAACTATGAGCTCTCTGAAGCTCTAGTCGCCAGACTCCCAGGTCCCGTCAAAGGACTTGTCAAGAATCAGCGTGAACGACGGGTTCGCGTTACATTTGATCTCAACGACCCAACCAAGGTCATTGCCAAGATCATTAAGATTCGCATCGGTAACCGGTCATTGTACTTCCCAAATGGACCTCTCGATTGCCGTATTAGTATAAATATCGAACTGAACTGGGATGGCACTCTTGAGGAGCTACAGAGTGTTCCTGCCAATGCCACAGAAGGCATGCAACGGGCCAAAGACCGGATGAGCTACTCTCAGGGGCCATACCAGGTTGATCTTACCCAGGTCACAACAACTCAGGTTAGTAATAATTCGTTTGTACATATGGGCCTCTTTGAAAAAGCACGTTCACTAACTCTTTTCTTTGTATAGCCTGGACAAGTTCAACGGCGAATCCACGAGCTCGAGATTGAACTATCTGGGCAATCTATTATTGACCAAGGCCGCCGCATCGCCGCCGAACAGCCGCATAACTACTCGGAACTTATCGAGGGATTTGTTGATAACATTCGGATGCTAGCCCGACATCGAAAACCATGAAATCGTCAACGATGACATACATCTTTTTTCGATATTTTCCATTATTTTTTTCGTATTTTGCTACTACTTCTTTTTACTACATCTTCATGGTAGCCTTTTATTGAATGGCGGTGGCGGATTAAACGGGGTATGTCATAGTGTCACTGACTTCTTTGTCTTGTGTTATATATCTATCTTGTTTGATTTTTTTGTTTCTTTTCTACTACTTTGCTTTCTTATTACGTCTATCTTAGTATATCTTATACTCTGCAACGACCGGGTTTACTGGATCTTTAGATATCGGAGGGAGGTTTCAAGCTACGGAAATTTGTTCATTCGTCTTATAGTATTCGGCATCATTCGTCATCGAACTTCAAGATGACTTGAATCATATTGCATTCTTTCAAAAATTGAATTGATGTACTCATACTCTAAGAACAACACGGTACATCCATCATATCAACAATCATCCATGTCGTGATAAGATTATTAACTAGTTACAGCGGGTATCTTTTTTGGTAAGGTAAGGGAGATTCATGGGATCTACATCCTATCTTGATTGTTCCACAAAAGCAGCTCTATCTATTCGCTTTTGTTTTAGTCGAGGCCATCGAACTTAAGGATGCCGTGGGCACCCATTGGGCCAAGCTTGCGCTTCTTTGCAGCTTCTCTCCGGTCGATTCTCTTTAAATGCTCATTATCCGAATCATCGGAGTTTGAATCATCCGAATCATCTTCGTCTTCTTCTCCCTCCTCCTCCTCTTCATCATCATCATCATCTTCCTCTGGATATGCCCGCTTGCCGTTGGACTTGGGCGTCTCCTCGTCATCCTCCTCGCCACCACCATCTTCTTCAGTGTCTTCTTCCTCTTCTTCGTTGTCCTTCTCGCCCTGAAGCTCGGAAAGCTCTTCCCAAACCTTGACGATATGCCCACCCCCACTAATCAACCGCCCATAGCAATCAACTGCTAAAGCGATGACCGGTTCGCCCTGCAGCGCATCATGTGACATGGTCATTTCCTGGACGACCTTTCTAGACCGTAGATCCACAACACGGATGATTCCGTCGCCGAACCCACACGCCACTTTATCGCCCAACCCCAACTCTTGCGGCAGCAGCACCATGCACTCCAAAGACTCGCCCTCGAACACTTTGACTTTGTGCACCGGCTTCTCCAGGTTGGCCGGGTCCCACATCTTCAACATGCCGTTGTCGCTGCCCGTAACGATGACACCAAGGTTCTTGCGACTCTTGCGCGCCCGCATCGTCGGCACGTAGCATATGCTAATCAGCATCTCATCCTGCTCAGCTGACTCGTCAAAGACACCCTTGCGCATATCTGAGATAGACACCGTCATCTGACCCGTCGACGCCCACTGCTTAGGTACGCCACTAGTGCTAGTGTCCGATGGCGGCAACGCCACCATGGCCGTGACGAAATCGCCATGTGGCTGCAGACTCTCCAGCTTCTTCTCGGGGTTCTCAATGTCATATAGCTGGACCCATGCGGAATCCAAGCCAGCCACTAACGTCGTCGGGTTTAAAACCAGCAGCGTCGACAGATCGTCTTTCGGTCCGGCTTCGCTGTTGCGCACACCAAACTTGACCGACACTCGGCCAGTTTCCGGATCGAAGCCCTTGACCAGCCGGTCCGTACCGGCAGAGAACAAGCAGGTACCGTCAGCCTGGTATGCCAGTGCACGACAGCTGCCCTTATGGCGCTTTGTACGCCAAACAGAATGGATGAAGGCTGCGGTCTTTTTAGTCCTGCCGTTAGAGGAGTCAGTCAAGGCAGAGGATGCCGGCGCCGGAAGAGCAAAGGTTTCGACGTGGCCGCTTGCTAGGCCAACGGTAAGCAAGGGCTTCGTTGGGTGCAGGACTAGGCAGAAAACATCCGCCGAAGTCGGCAAAGAACATGTGCTTTCGAACATGACGTATTGAACAGAATGGTCTGTGTTTCTCTCGAGTATTGTTTATATTGTTGGTTGGTCTGGTGCTGAGCTGAAATTTGGCTAATATGAAAGCCCGATGTACAAGTACTTTCCTACCACAGAAAAAATCGAAGCTAACTCGATGATCTTGGACGCGTTTGTTTGTTTTCTTCCTGTTGTTTTCATGCTAGATAATGAAAAGAAAAGGTGATTCAGTTCCGATAAAATAATAGATGTAAGAAAACGTAACGCTGCAACTAGCAAAAGAGAATGAATACAGATAAGTAAGTTTTCGACAGAAAATCTTGAAACATCAAAACTAGAACAATTGATAATTAGAAACAAGAGCTTGCAGATTTAAAATCAAAGATACAGACTCGTTCTTCTGCTGTTTGGCGCATCTTCTTGAAGCTAGACTTTTCAGTGGGGCTTATCGATTAGCAACTCAAGGAAGTCGTTAACCCTATTATAACCCTAACTACCATTTTTTACCAAGAGAGCATGCTGGTCAATGTTTTTTTTTTGCAGACATTATGTGCTACTAGCACCCTTTCCTTGTGACTAAATTAATAAGACAAGGATGTTTGAGGCTCTTTATCTTCAATTCAACGATGTCGTTCTAAATCGTGATAATGAATGCTACAAGTTGTTGTTACAGTTTGGAACATGGTGCGAATAACTTGTTCATATGGGGTAATTTATATTATATATATATACAGTACAGTGTTGATCGAACACAATACAACTAACAAGGAAAGCAAAACAATAAACACCCCCATTTGAGCATGTAAACATGGGTTGCAACTACCACCACTCGCTTAGGTATCACCAAATGATAAAAGGGGAGATACGAAAAACTGGAGTAGTGGGGGGGGGGGGGCAATTATTTTTGTTTGGTGAGTTTTATTTCTCTTCTTCTTCTTCAGTTGCTGCTACAGCTTCGGAATATGTGACCAAGAAGCAGTTAGGAATATTCTAGACGCTCTCCATATCGTTTAGACCTTGTTATCTTCACTGCTACCGGCACGAGCGCTGCCTTCTGAAGAGATAAACTTTTCACCAGTGCTATGAGTCAGCGATGTAGAGGTAACAACCTCTTCAGCAGGAGTCTCTTCAACCTCTTCGGGAAGCATAAGGTTCAAAACAGTGCAAATGATAGCAGTAACAACGAAACCAGACTCCATAACAATCTCAATGGCGTTCATGAAGCCCTTGAGCGAGTGGTTAGAGCCGTTATATGTGAAGACATAATCAAAGTAGTCTGACTGTAGCGTAGCACCATAGCCTAGAGCCAGACCGGCAGTGAGGATGAAGCGGCTGCGACGGGTGAAAGGCACGCTGCGCGCGATAATGGCGATACCCGAGACAGCCACAGACGAAAATAGGAAGGTCGTCATGCCGCCTAGAACAGCCGCAGGGATAGCCACTAGAGAAGCAGCAAACTTGGCAAAGATACCCATTACCATCAGGAAGAAGCAGCAGAAGTAGCCAGCGGTGCGGTTGGCGCAGCGAGTCAGCGCAATAACACCGTTGTTCTGGGCAAAGGTAGTTACGGGAGTAATGGTCATCAGAGCAGCTAGGACACCGTTGATGCCGTCTGCAAGAACGCCACCTTGGATACGGCTTTCATAGGTTAGGCCAGTAACCTCTAGATGAGAGACATCGCAAGTCGCGGTGATATCGCCGATAGCCTCGCAGGCGCAAATGATATATACAGTCAGGCAGGGCAGAACCAGCGGACCATATAGCGACAGAGGGAAAGTGTGCACCCAGATATAGGAGACTGTGGGAGCCGAATCGATGCCACTGCGGTCAAAGTAGTTGCATGCTGCGGCGACGATGCAGCCGACCAAGAGACCGCAGATAACACTAGTGCTCTTCATGATAGGCTAAACCACGGTAGAAAAAAAAGTCAGCTTCTTGTTTATTCTCTTAACGGCCGGCGTTGGGCTACGAAACAATTAAATCGCTACTACTAGCAATCATTACTCGCTGCTGCTTGATTTTAAGGCAAGAGGGAGCGGGAAAAGAAAAAGAAAAAAAACTTACAGCACCGAAACGCTCGCATAGAATGATAGTAATGAAGACCGTGAAACCCAAACCCAGGAACTCAGCAGAGCCCCAAGGTAGAGGGTGAGGCGCATCAATGTTAGGGCACATGGAGTAGTAACCAGTTTCGGGACGGTTGATGCAAGAGCCAGAGCCACCGGCCCAGTTCTGTAGGGCAGACTGGATCAGAGAAACACCGATTAGGGTGACAGTAGGGCCGGTGACAATGGGAGGGAACACTTTGAGCAGAACTCTTGGGGGGACAAAGGCCAGCGCAATCTCAATTAAGGCACAGAGGGCAGCGGTTCCGAGGACTTGGGGGGGGGGGTGGGGTTCATGTTAGTATGTGTATTGAATTCATTTCAAGGCCGTAGAACACTTACTGGCACCATAGGCCTCAGGGCAAGGGAGACGATTTCCATCGGCATCGGTTTGGCAGAAACCACTTTCGTACATTTGCGAGAAAGCACTATAGATAGGAAGTACTTAGTATTTGGTTGTATCTATGAGAAGTTCTTTCCATCTCTACTTACCCAGAAGCAACGGGGATGATGGCGAACGAGATACCGACAACGGAAAGAAGACCGGTGCCGATATAATAAGGCGTCTTGAGTATGCGGAAACGGGTGATCTGAATAAGGGACAGAGTACCAGACACGATCAAGGCAGTAGAAACGAGATATTGTAGCTCCGAAGCCGAGAGCGCAGCGCCAGAAGCACCGCCCATGATTAGGGGAGGGGTGATGATACCTGCCAGCATAGCCAGCGAGTGTTGTAGGCCTAGGATGACGGCTAGGACCACCGGCATGCGATCATTTAAGCCAAAGAAGGGAGCAACGTGCTCTGACTTCTTCATAAAGGGCAGATTAGGACGGAACAGATGACCGTAGTCGTAGTTGCCGATTAAACCGTCTCTAGTGAAGAACATGCGCTTGAAGCCGTACAGAAAGTTTCTGGGAGACCAGTCATGGCCCAGGTCTTCAGGACGGGCAATATTAGAAGGGCCTTGATCTTCATCCATGGTGACGATATGGCGCAAAGTTGTTACTGAAGAGAAAGATTATAGTAAAGAAAGCAGAGTAATGAATCGCGACGAGAAGAAGTGAAGCGTGAGTAGATTGTTTCTAGGGTACTACTACGGATAGATGGTAGAATAAGATCAGGATCTAAGCCAGTCCAAAATAAGGAGTGGCGGTTCGTGATGATTTATAGAAATCTAGAAGATGGTCCGAAGGTGGACATGACGGAAGGTTTCGAGAAGCAACAAGCCATCAGAAAGAAAAGTAAAAAAAAAAAAATGTATACTTTTGCTACTACTCAGTATGCAGTAATCCTTGGGCACGACGCCGTAGGGCATAGATTCACCACTTCGCTACTACGACTAGTTAGTAATAACTTATTACAGCTAGTCCCGATTAGCACAACAGCGACGCTGCTAAGATAGCAAATCCACCCATGCAATGTCCCAAACCCTTCTGGGTTGGCCGCGTACAGTGGTGCTAAGATATCGGCCAGCCCACCCAGAAACAACTCTAGCTATCGTTGCTTGAGCTGGAGTTTGTCTTCTAATAGTAGCGAACCCGTCAATCCTACTCGTGTGCAGAGTAAACAGACAGCTAGGAACCAAGTAGCAGGGGTGTGACCAGCCAAGTTCCCTATCAAGCAACTGATGAAAACCAAACATCATCTTCGCTTCTAGTGGGGGGCTGCTCCGAAGTGGGGTTGAAGGATAACGTGGACGGCACCGTAGAAGAGGCAAAGAGTGAATCTTAATTTGGCTTGCATGGCAAGGGTGGGCTTTATCATCCATTTCACTTAGGGCTTTGCTGGAGGTTGATTATAGCATAGATAAGAGAAAATACAACTCCTTGTTCGGCAACACAGAAATAAATGCCCAACACCCTTATTCTAGAAGATCGTATAATAATATCTCCCTTCTATAGGATATTTGGGCTAAGTCGCGCTATCTGAAAGATATAGCTCTTGTGGCAGAGAGATGTCTTGCTGCGCAGTTCAGTTTTGATAAAGACTAAAACACTTTTTTCGACTTGCAGAAGAAACCATGATCAGTTGGCAGTTGAGACAATGGCTGGAATTTCCCAGAAGTTGATTGCTTACTCGATAGCGTGAACAACAGAAAATCGATAGCCCATGCAAGACCAAGAGTAGCTGTTAAGTTGGCAGAAGAGAGCTCCGAATTATGTCTATTTTCGTCTCGGTTGTTGCATTAGTAGCACTCAGTTATCTGCTACTGTCACATGGCATTAGCCTATCAATGTAAAGCGTCTATGATGTTCGGTATTGCTACTACTGCTGCTGCTGCTGCTATTTGAAATCTGGAGTAGCAGCTTTCCAGAAGAGGAATGCTGGAGCATGGCGACGGGCGGATTCCGCCAGACGCTCAACAGATGAAGGGGCCATGGCAGTGGTAGAAGGCCTAAGAAAACTTTAGGCTACCGCCGTTGTTGCATTGCGGACAAGACGAGGAGGGGAGCTGTAGAGACGTCACCTGATATAATGGTTTCTTTTTTTCTGCAGGCCATGATATCAAATGGAGAATTTTAGCTTGGTCAGGCTTTTGGTTTACTTTGTAGCTTAGAGTTGTATTGATTGGCCTATCCGTTGACGACTTGGGAAGCAGTAAAACGAACCCTATGGGCTCCTGGCCTGGTCTGTGTGGGTAGCAGCAGAAACAATGTCTTCATTTTTTTTTTCATCCTCATACTGCTCCGATGCCAAAAGGGTCAGCAGTGAGAATATCAAACATGGGTTGTCCGGCTGCAACGATCCGAACTGAGCCGAAAATGATATGTCGGTGGCGGCTGTTGATGCTCTCTTTCAAAAAAATATGAGGTCCAGATATTGGTGGTTGTTGTCGTGACAAAAAAAAAGATTGATACCCCGCTGCCCAAATCAGGTAGTAACCTCCATACTACCAAGCTTATTGACATCGTGAACCGCAATAGGCATTTGTGAATACCCAATTTGGCATCGTAATCTACAGTGCAATTCGTGTATCACAACCACTGCCAGCACCCCTTTTTAGCCTTTCTCCACGGACCAGATTCAGTTGAGGCTCTTGGACTCTATAAGCAGCGTAGCCAAATGCTACGACACACAGCTTGGGCCGGGGTTGCTATGAGCGACCTGTCAAGTACGTAATAGCAAAAACTTTGTCTTGGTCTGTGTTGCCTAGAATTTTATGGGGTTTGATGGCAAATATTTGTTTCTTTGACGAACTTCTGAACAAGTACACGGCCCTATAAGATAGTAGCAGTATGTTGCTTCTTGGTTTTCGTCCGTCTAGCTAGACCAAAAATAGCTGCAAGAAGCAACCCTGAAGAATTAAATAGTATGGTCTGATGCTCTCGGTACAAGGTTGAAGATGCGCGATTAGACTCCAAAACAGAACAACAAATTATTATCCGAGGATGCTCACTCAGTAGTTTATTAGAGACTCCGCATTAGTATGAATCGATATCGATTCCTGATAATTAAAACGATAAAGGAAGGACTCGAAAAAGGTTACATTGTCACTATTATTTTAGTCAGCTCCGATAGCGCCTGCTACAGATTAAGAGTTTCTTATCATACAATTGAAGTGGGCTAATGTGATCGAGTAAGACTAACGTGGGATTAGAGAGCCTTTGGTTGATATCCAGCCATTGTTCATGGATCTCCCTTGTTTACATAAGCAAAACAGTTGATAGCCAGCCTGGCCCGAGACGCCTCGAAACTAGACCCTATATTTTAGACTTATAAAGTGGAATTGAGCATTAGAGTAGTAGTAATATGAGTATCTTGATAAGTCAGTGGATACGCAGCCTTAATATGATTGGCTGTTGAAATTATCACCAGCTAACAAATATGTAACATTTTGAGGCTCGAAATCGACATTGCGCTTGTTGAAAGATAGGAAACAAAAGGCAACACTCAATCATTGGCAAGTTTCGACATTCTTTGTTATCAAGAGTTGGAAAATACGCCTTGCTTTATTCATTTTATTTTTTAGCCTTTTTTTGCTTGCTTTCAATTTAATTGGACAAAGAACCAAAGCTATAAACAATATGGCCTGTGACTAAAAGACAAAGAAAGCCCGATGGCACTTGTCTTTTATCATTGCTTTTGATCATGCTTCTAATCAGTCTGAAATCCTGCTTACTTCCTATCAGAAGGCCCTACTTTTCCTCTTCCTCTAGTCATCAAGTTACGCAGTTGGTCGCCCATCATCGGCGGGCTCCGATGTGTATAAGAGGATCCCAAATAACTAGTGGTTGATTATCGAGCTATGTACCTTTATTGGACTCGTTGAACGTCTGAGCCTAACTCTAGAGTTACTTACTAGTAATATCATGTTCCGAGATCTAAGATACCCCAACGCTAGGCGTATCCAGGCATTGCCACGTTTATCGATGCCCGGATCTTTAGTTTCTCTCCTTCTTTCCAATAATATAATACAATGGTCAATCAAGTTATCTGTTTTGCGAAATATATTGCCATGTCTGTGTCAAGTTGTCCGCATGGAGGGTGGTAGGGTGAGGGGGGGTGCATGTATATAATATATATATATATATATATATGCAGTACGTACGTACATATGATGGAGGTCCAGCTATCTTGCCCAAGTCTACTATATATATGTATCTATATCTCTCCGCTGTGTGATAACAACGGGCGCACACATCTAGACAATATCACGGGTTGCAATATATGTGTTAACTAGCGGATTGTTTAGTACTATCGTGATAAATATGAGATCATTCTATGCAACTATTAATCCACGCCGTTTTCATAGCAATCATCTTTAGGCCAAGTTACTACACAAGGCTTCCCATCTCGGTGTGTTTACATACCGAAATCCCGCCGGAATTCAGCCGTTGTCATTCACAAAGCCCTTTTAGGCTCAGATGAACAACAATAACTCGCTCCATCTTCTTGGTCTGTGATGGTCAACTACCAATCAGAGTTTCACTACATATCGTTAATGATGTACGACTACACCACAAGATAGGGCTCAGCAGTCCCTACCCTCTTATCCAACTCTTGATTAACCATATCAAGCCTCTCAAAGCCTGGGCCGTCTTCACCCAAGCCCCAGGCAAACACACCGCCGATATCCGCCTGATCTATCACTTCCTCGAACTTCATCTTTATCACCTCTGGCACATCGTACGTCCACCAACGCTGCTCATCCTCATCCCAATACGAGTAACCCCCGCCACCCGCCGCTGTGTACCTTCCAAACTTTTGCGCTTTGGCGAATGACGCTTGGAGCTCCGACGGCACTTCGTCGTACCAGCTAAACGCTCCCGCTTTGCCCATGTCGCCGCCCGTCAAAGGATCTTCGAGAAGTTGTGTAGGGCAGCCAACAGCGTCATCGGTGGTGTTGCACTGCTCGGTTAATGCCCATCTGATGTAGAATGCAAGGCCTAGGTTTGTTTTTTCAATAGGAAACCCTCTCGCGACGTATTCCTCGATAGATGCTTTCGATGCTTCCACGCCAGTATGGTGTTTCGTGACAGTATCTCGCCTAGTCATCAAATCGTAAGTCATGACATTTACGAAATCCAAATTCTCCACGATACTGCCGCCAGTCTCCTTTGTGAAAGCCATCATGTCTCTCTCCAGTCCAGGCACGGCCGCCGATATCAGCATGGTTGGGCCCACCGCCTCTCGAACCGCGGCTAGCAACAGCGGATACGCATCGATCTCCCAGATCCGTTCGGAGTTAGGGTGTTGCTTGTAGTCATCGCTGTTACCGCCAGGATACTCCCAGTCGATATCGACACCGTCGGCACCGGTAGTGCGTAGCATGGCTGCAACGTTGGCTGCCCAGGTAGCACGTGATTCAGGAGTGGCTGCACCAGTTTCGAAGCCGATAGTATCGCCCCAGCCGCCAATGGCCACCATGATCTTGGTTCCAGGAAGGAACTGAGTACGGATGTTAGAGATGGAATCCCACAGGTCGTACTTTTCAGGGGCCTGGCTGTTGAATACATCGCTCGCCAAGAACGCCAGCTCAACATGTGTGATGTGGCGAACATAATGGAGAGAGGGGACTTCTGCATGTTGTCTGTGTGTGCGAAGATGTCAGTCCAAGTTCAAGTCGGCTAACATGAGACGTTTATGGCGGCGAAAGGATATAGCAGTTGAGGTTATTCTCACGGAAGATAAAAAGCTCACCTAGTCAAATACATGACACATCTGAACGGATCAGCCAGTACAACAGTAGCATGAAGAAGACATGTGCCAACATTCCGTAAATGTTTAAAGATCGTCATACTAGATTATGAATCGGTTTAGCAGCTCAAGATTCAGATGTGAGCGTCTCTTGTGAGAGAGTTGACTTGAAGCCTAAGCGGTGGAATCAGCAGCGTCAATGAACCTTGGTGATTTTTGGGAGTGAGAAGACTTCAATTCTTGAACTAAGGGACGTAGAAACTAAGTTTTCATTTCATTCATCCAATTCAATGTTCATTGCCGATGATTGTCCCCTATTAAATGCATTCATGTTGACGATCAAAGCATCAGGGCTAGTACTAGAGGCCACCCCTGTAGCTATTAGACAACATCCATCATAGAGAGGCCGTTAGGTGGTTCACGTTGGACGAACAGCACCACATCAAAACCCGGAAGAAGGGTGGTCCTATCAAGAGGCTTCTTAAACAGCTCCCACTGCCTATAGAGCAACCTCAATACCTCCACCGAAACAAGATCCCAACACCATCTCCTACCCCCCGCCGCTACGAAGACAAGGAAACAGAAGCTGCCAGACACATGGAATAACGGGCTTGGGCAAACCCAACAGAAAGATGAGCATACTGGGACGGCTCTATGGACACCAGAGGCTCTACAGGAGCTTGGTAGGCGGTTTACAAGGGGAAAGAGCTACTAGCCTACAACAAGAAGAACACCGGCGAGTGGACAGAAGTGGCGGACACCGAGGCGATCGGAGCCTGCTGGGAAATGGAAGCCACTCTAGTATGCGGTACAGCGGACACCAAGCACATCCGAATCTTTCTAGACAACAGAAAACCGTCGTAGACAGGATAGTCAGCTCCATGGAACAGATCGGCTCCTCCTAGCTACTCATTGACATGATACAGAAGACACTCAGCCGATGGAAAGTGCTGGGGCCGGACCACAATACAGATGTCTCTTGGGTCCCGGGACACACCAAGGTCCCTAGGAACGCGAATAGCTACAAGGCCAGTTCGCTGAATGGTGGCAAAACCAAGAAATGCTTAGCCACATAAGAAACTCGAACCTCCTTAACAATGGAAATGCCCGTATAAGGGAAGCGATAGGAAGACAGTAGGCCTGATCCTGGGACTACTGTCCGCTCACGGAGCGGAGACTACGCAGAGTATCACAGACGAATGAAGCACGAATCGGCCTCCCTTAACTGCCCAAAGTGCGGCATGGAGAACACACCATGACTTCCCCAGTGCGGCCTACAACTACAAAAAACGGCTCCAGCTTGAATTCGTCCATCAGCTGGCTAACAGCGACAAAGGCTTCAAATATCTCGCGAAGACCCTCCGCCATCAGGGACCACTGGTTGGCTTAGAAAGACAGCAATAGGTCACCCACTCCGCGGTACTCGACTCTCACCTTGCTTTTTGCTTATTGGATTACGGTTTTATTTTCTTTGCTATTATATCGTTTTTAGTCCCTTCCCTAGTTGTATTAAGCATGGAGGCGCACATGAAGCCTCTGGTCACAGGTTTAGGCCTGGGAGCATGAACTTAAAACTTAATGCGTAAGGGTAGTAGAGCCCTGTCGTAAGCCCTTTTGCCCAGTGATGGGATCCATAGGCAATAATATATAACCCAAATACACACACATAGAGTATAAGAGAAAGAGACACGGCGAGGAGTGTAGATTGTAACAATAGAATCACCTGTACGATTTAACGACCCAGTTAAGACTAGCCTGGCTTTTATGAGTGAGTGTAATAAAGAAAATGGATGGCTGGGATTCTCACGAAACATAAACGAGAAGAAGCAGAAAAAAAATTACGGCGGAGAAGAAGGTTACATTGAAAGAGGCATTCAACTTCCTATTCTACGGTCTGCAGCTACGGTTATGCTAGGAATACAACCCAACAAGAAGGCCAAAGCTCCTTCTGCTGAATTATTGTATGAGAAGAAAGAGAAGGGAGGTGCCCAGATTGTCGGTCAATTGTCGGGTGGGAAACGCCACAAATAAGCCCGATACAACGGATTGGGACGGCGGTATTGGTAGCAAGATACTATGCTAGCAGAGCAGGAGGAACCGGTGATGGATTGTTAGTAGTTTCTTCTTGTTGACGTCAAGTGACTTATCACTACATTTAGTAGTTCATGTGCCTGATCCAATTCCAGACTTCGTATATACAACGCAATATAGCCGTACTTGGGAAATGACGGGATGTTTCTTCTTCTTCTCATAATTAGATTAGGAAAAAAGGTATGGCCTATACTTCCAATGAATGTAGAATAAACCCCCAAAGCAAGTTGACGAGAGACACGGGCGTATATCTCCGGTTAGAAGTGTGCCACGATAACAATGGCACGATAGATACTGTTACTGACAGCAAAGCAGGGTCTCGAGTATTGAGTATTCTATTCGCAGTCATATCGAAAACTTACTCTCATCAGATTACAACTACTAGTACGTAGCTAGATGAAATGAAAATATATATATATATCTTTAATAGTTCAAGATACGCCAAGAACAGAAGAGAACACAAGCAGTTCGTTTCACGATCCTTGTCTGACATTCAGTCACTAACAGACAAAAAGCAAGCATAAGGTGACTACTATTATATACTTGGACCCTTGTCCTCTTGTTTCTTTCTCTCAACTAGTTATCGATAGTGCTGTTATCTTCTTTTTGTGTATCTTTTGAAGATAGCCTGACGGTTTGGTTGACCAGAAACCAAGCAGATAGTGGACTCTACATAGTAAAACATTTTCCGAGCTTGTAGATTATAAGCAGCTCAGTCTAACATGAGCTCATCAATGCCAGTCTAAGGGACAAGCCACAACTTGTTTAGCTCAGCAAATCCAGATAGCCGGGAGGGAGAAGGAAGAGCCAGCATCTAGAATATTGACTTGTCTGATCAGGGTTTAGAGTTGCAGATGCAGCTGCTGCAACTATTGCATATTTACTTTTCTTCTTAGTGTTTCTCTGGTATTGTTTCAGATTCCCTACAGACGATATCTCTTCACTTGTAATATTGCCCTAACGTTGCGTTCGGGCAATTAATATAGTACGTATATTATGGGGAGAAGAAGGAAGGAAAAAAGGATGGGGGCCAATATCCTGGTCTATCGCATCTCTCTCTACACACTCTGAAATATCTGTATGTAAGGCTAAGGTGATGATCTAAGCTTAAAGCAGCTTAGTGTTAGTCTAGTCCCCCAGGCTAGAAAAGCAAACAATACAGAGATAAACGAGACAAATCATGGCCATTATATGCTTATAAAACGTATCTAATTGGACACTAGCTTATACTTCGAAGTAACAAAGGCCACTATAAAACAGGGCAAATATAGAGGAGAAGAGTTGCGTTCAGCAACCAGTTGTTGACAAGAGGGGGCCACAACAAGGGACACAGGCACAAGTAGGCGATGTAGGTCTTAATCTTACTTAGTACTCTTCTTTCTTTTCCTTTCCAAGGCCGACCACATAAAGAACACGAAAGTACGCTGTATACAAAGAAGAACCTGACACAAATGCCAATACACCGAACTAAGCAATTTGATTCAAAAGCTGAATGCTATAGTTGAACTAAGATAGTACCGCAAGGATCTTTGCCTGAGCTAGTTTGGATTGCTTGAGGGCTATCTGACAAGCAAAACCGCGTTTCTGGGTGCATGACTAGTAGTAGTTGTTACATGCAGACGCATATCCAAATCGCCTAGTAATGAGTTCAAAAGACGTGCACTGGCCTTTTCCACTCTCTTCTTCTCCCCCCAAGTTAGCTAATTGTTGTCTCTTCATATCTGCCAGTCCCTCGTTTTTCTTTTCTATATCTCTCTCTTTCTGCATATTAATAGTAGGAAAGAAAGCAAGTCCTTTATTACTATCCCCCCCCTCCTTCCCCCCATCTTGATCACCACCTAGCCTTCTGTGTGCTTCGCTTTCAACTGATAGTTCAGCCATGTCAGTGGTCTTTGGGGGTCATTTCGTAGTTGACACAGCAAGGAAAATGAAGTAGGCATGAAAAGTAGTAACTAAGATGAAGATGACCCCCCCCCCCTCCTTCCACTCCCTCCCTCTCCTCTTCTAGTGCTAGGCCATGATGTACACATCAATGCTTCACCTGCAAGAAAGGAATATCAGAAAGATGTAAGAAAAAACCTAAATCATAATAATAAATTCTTAGGGTCTAGGAAATCCCACTAGATTCTAACAGTTTGTAAATAGTATCTCGCACATAAAAGAACAAAGCTCGATCCTCTCCGTCAGGATTGCTTCCCAGCTATCTGGACAAGACAGTTGTTTAGCCGATGAGGAAGACCATCGTTCTTCTTCCTTTTCGGCTCGTTTTTGCTTTTCCCGCAGAAGGCACAAGCTGTCTCTCTGTAATAACTTCTTTATCACTGTTGTCTCTATCTCTCTTTCTTTCTTTCTTTCTCTCTAAACTTACAACTATGGCCACACCCCACACCAGTAGCAGTTCCTCTAAAAGCGGCGACGCCTCTTTCTATGACAATGCTGCTAATCATGACGATGATACCTTGGAGTTGCTCTCACTACCCCATCACTCGCTATCTACATCGCCGCCTCGAGCCCTCAGCAGCAGTATCGCCGTACGGCCTCTAGGACCTTCGCGCAATCACTCTAGCACGGGCACGGGCTCGGATTCAGGCGGCAGTATCTGCCTGATGTCGCCCAACGCGCCTATCGCCGTTCAGTGGGCATCTGGTGGTGATCATGAGAGTACCTACTCACACGACTCGGCGGCATCTGGCCTCGAGGTTGCAGACTCAGACGAATTTGATTCGCTAGAGTTTGAGGTGGAGAGCTACGAGGTCGGTTTGTCGTCAGTGGTGATGCGCCATGAGTACGAGAACGGCCGGAGGGTGAGTTATCTCGTATCTAGTGTTCCTCTGGTAATAGTATAACTAATGCCGTTCTGCCCTCTATCCAGTTTCACAAGTTCCGCCATGGCAGATATCCTCTGCCCAATGACGACGCTGAGCAGGAACGCGACGCCCTGAAACATGCCCTGCAACTTGAAGTAACCAACGGCCATCTCTTCTTCTCGCCGCTATCGCACGATCCACAGCGCATCGTCGATATGGGCTGTGGCACCGGCCGTTGGACAATGGATGTCGGCGAGGCCTTTCCCGGCGCCGATGTTCTGGGTATCGACCTGAGTCCGATCATGCCCGAGTGGTTGCCGCCCAACGTGAGATTCATGGTCGACGATATCGAGGATGAAGCCTGGATCCACGGTAACAACTTCGATCTTGCTTATATCCGCCATGTCATGGCCCTGGTGCGCGGACCAGACAAGATACTGAAGAACGCCTTTGAGTAACGCTCTCTTTTCTTTTGCCTTCCCAGGGCTTTTGTCTGTCTGTCTGTCTGTTGTTACAGCAACTAACGCTAACTGCCAATAACACAAAACTGTAGAAATCTCCGTCCTGGTGGTTGGGTTGAGTGTACAGAATTCGACGGCATCTTGCATTGCAACGACGGCACAATGCCCGACGATCACCCGCCTGCCGCCTTTCTGCGGTCTCTCGAAAAGGTCATGGAGCCCTTCGGCGACAACTGGACCGTCGGCACACGTCTACAACCAATCATCGAAAGCGCCGGCTTTCAGAACGTAACTAAGCGTGTGATACCAATAGCCATTGGCCGCTGGCCCAAGGTTCGTGATCTTCTCTCCCTCCTAAGTTCCCTTTATTTGCTATCTCCTTTCTTCCCTCCCTTACCTAATACAATACCCTGTCTATTATTAGTCACGATATCAGCGGCTTCTCGGCCTCTATATGCGTGAGATCCTCGCCGCTCTCTTCGAAGCTACAAAGTCACGTGTTCTTCCGACCGCCGGCATCGACTCCGACGAAGCAAACCGTTCCGCCAGCGAAGCTATTGCTGGCTTGGATGACTATAAGCGCCATGCTTATATTAACTTGATCATTTATACTGCTCAAAAACCACCGCCTGATATACCTATATGACCAGAACAATAAGATATGAAGATAATAATTATCATTTTGAATGAGAAGCTACAAAATAACTCTACGACATAACGACCCATCACGAATACTACGATCTCCACATATAACAAGGACGATACCCCTTTGTTCAGTCCATCTTTCTTCTTTGCTCGAAAGCGGCTGGCTACTTGGTCAGCATGGAACGGACTACTTACTTTCTATATAGTATAATGCCTAACAATGATATTGTCCATTCTTATACACATTTTGTCTTCATGGTCCTGCTTAGAGTTCGGTTGTATTCATACTTTATTCATCAACGTTACTGCTTTCTTTTTATTCTGTTTCCATTGTGCCGTGGTGATGCTTTCAAGCTGTGGCTCAAGAAAGAACTGGCGGTCCCGTCACGACACCTGTCCAAGCCAGCTG